>PVKC010022986.1:0-17448 GCA_004027635.1 Crocidura indochinensis
TGAATATAGGTGTAAGGAAGGGGTTTCTGTATTGTATTTTTGTGTTCCTAGGGTATATTCCTAGGAGTGGTATAGCTGGATCATATGGGAGCTCGATTTCTAATTTCTGGAGGAATCTCCATATCGCTTTCCATAAAGGTTGAACTAGACGGCATTCCCACCAGCAGTGGATAAGAGTTCCTTTCTCTCCACATCCCCGACAACACTGTTTGTTTTTTATACATGCAAATTAGATAATGTTCGGGACCGAATCTACACTGTCAAAAGCCTGCTCAGATTGACCAGAGTCAGAGAGGAAGTCTATTACAGAATACCCTTTGAACCTTTGCTTGTTGTGGCTGGCTCACTGTGGTACATACAGTTGCAGCACAAGAACGTTCTGTCTGATACAGCGAATATAGGCCTAAACCTATGTTTTAACTGCAAAATTAGGGGGTCGTCTTATATGCCGGAAAGTACAGTATTATTTTTTTTGTGTGTGTGTGGTTTTTGGGTCACACCCGGCAGTGCTCAGGGGTTACTCCTGGCTCCATGCTCAGAAATTGCTCCTGGCAGGCACGGGGGACCATATGGGGCACCGGGATTCGAACCGATGACCTTTTGCATGAAAGGCAAACGCCCCACCTCCATGCTATCTCCCGGGCCCCAAAATACAGTATTTAAATATTTCAAATTAAAAGTATTAAATTACATGAGACATAAAATTTACCATTTCAATATTTTTGTATGTCCAGATTGGTGGCATAACATAATTTACATTGCTATACAAATCTCTCATTCCTAATTGTTTAATTTTCCAAAACTACTATTTTGCCCCATTAAAAAGTAACTTACTGTTTATCTCTACCACCTGTGTAAGTGCCTACAAATGATCATTCCATTTATGTCTTTGAATGTCACTATTTTAGATATCTCATATATATGGAATAAATAGTGCTTGTACTCTTATGTCTAGTTTATTTCACTTTGTATAATGTCTTCAAGGTTCATTCATGCTGTCACATGCATCAGGCATTCTTAAGAAAATTGGATAATATTCCATTATACTAATAGATTAATTTTGTTTATTCATCCATCAACAGACAATTGGGTTGTTTTCACCTTTTAGTTCTTGTGAATAATGTTAACATGAGCATGAATATGCAAATATCTGTTTGAGTCATGTTCCTTTGCCTCTTTTCTTTTCCACCTGAAAATCTAAGGGACTCTCTGAGGTTAGAAAGATCTAAAAAGGGGGCCGGGTGGTGGCGCTGGAGGTAAGGTGCCTGCCTTGCCTTGTGCTAACCTAGGACGGACCGTAGTTCGATCCCCCATATGGGTTCCCCATATGGTCCCCCGTGCCTGCCAGGAACGACTTCTGAGTGAATAGCCAGGAGTAACCCCTGAGCGTCACCGGGTGTGGCCCCCAAAAAACAAAAAAACAAAAAAACAAAAAAAAAAAAAAAAAAGAAAGATCTAAAAAGCAGACTGACTTGAGACTTGTAGTTTGGAAGGTATGACCACTACCCAGTATAAATCACTTCATTACATTTTTTTTTTGTCTTTGACAGGCATAATATAACCATAAGAATAAGAAACAGCTGGAGATTTAGCACAGAAAGTCAGGGGAATGCACTTAATTTGCATACTGCCAATCTTAGTCCAATCCCTGGCTACATATATAGTTAACAGAGAGTCAGGATTAAATTCTGAGCACCGCTAGGTATGGTAAACACACACATACACATGTTTATACATACATACAATTATATGTATATACATATCTATTTTACATATATACACCTATATATATATATCTAAAGATAATTTTTACATTGGTAAGGACTGGGATCACTGACTGGGCTGTAGTGACTGCACAGTGAAACCATCTTGATTTCCACTCATTCCCCTTTTCATTGCCATACTAAAACACACACCACTGATAAAGTTTCTTTGTCATTTTTTGTCTATGCAAATTATGTCCAATGTGTATTTCTCATTTAGACATGCTCACTGTTCTCCATCTTGAATATGTATGAGTTTCCTAAAAAAAAAAAAGAAGACTAGAATATGTACAATTTTTTTACATAGCTCTATCTCTGTGGGACATAACAGGCCCCACATCCCTTTCTGAAGCTTGCTCTCCAGCCTGTACTGGTGGACATCCTTCCCAACTTCTTGTTTTTAAGTTAATAGAGTCCCTCTTTCTTATATAAACTGTTCCTTTACTTCTTTTGCAAGACAGATCCTACTCTTAGTTCTGTTAAGCATAGTCTTAGAATCGAAATAACATGATATTTAATTTTTTTTTTGTTAAAGACCATTAGATTGCTTTCTGAAGTGATTGCAACCAATTTATTTTCACCAGGAATGCACAAGGTTTCAATGTCCCCAAGAGCTCTTATTTTACTTTAGTTTCATGTGTTTGTGCTTTAGAAATTGCTAACATCATGGATGTCAATGATAATATGTACTCATAATAATTATTAGCATTAACCTATAGTTTGTAGTATCAAGCATATTTTCATGTGCTTGTTTACTATTTTTGCATCTTTGGAGAATTGTCTATTTCCTTTGCTTGTTTTAAAAATGGAGTTGTGGTTAAGTTTAAAAATTCTCTATTATATATATTAACTTTTTTATATGATTTGAAATAATTTTTTCATTTTGTGGGTTTCTTTTTCCTTGGTTGACAGTGTCCTTTGTTCTATAAATGTTTTTTTTTAGCTTTGATATAGTTTTATATGTCTTATTTTATTGTTGCTGTCCGTGCTTTTGTCATCAGGCCCAAAAAATAATTGACAAATTTAATGACATTAAGTTTTTCTGATGAATATTACGTATTAAGTCTTTTTGTGGATAGGAGGGCATACCTGACAGTGCTCAGAGGCTTCTCCTGTCAAAGGTTAAGTGCTTAGTGGTTGCTTCTTGGCAGTGTTCAGGGAACCCATGTAATGCCAGGAATTAAAGCCTAGCCTCTTGCATGCAAAAAATATGTTCCATATTAATCTATCTCTTGGGCACAATAATAGGTCTGATGTTCAGATCATTGATCCATTTTGGGTTTATTTTTTTTAAAAAAAGTTATTAAGTTGGAGGTCTGACTTCATTATTTTATGTGTGTTTACCAGTTGTTCCAATATTTGAGTTGCGAAGGTAGATCTTCCTTGAATTATGCTAGAATCCTGTTAAGTATCATTTGAGCATTGATGTGTGGAATTTTTCTAGACTTTTCATTTGATTTCAGGTGTCTATGTATGTCTTTATGCCAGTATAATACTGGCTTACTTACTCTACCTTTGTCAGATTTTGAAATAAGGAAATGTGAAATTTCCAACATTGTTGTTTTTGTGAGACTATTTTGGTTATTGCTCAGTATTCGTTATAAATTTTAGGATGGGCGGGGTGGAGAAATAGCATGGAGATAAGTCATTTGCCTTGCATGCAGAAGGACGGTGGTTTGAATCCCGGCATCCCATATGGTCCCCCGAGCCTGCCAGGAGCGATTTCAGAGCAGATAGCCAGGAGTAACCTCTGAACACTGCCGAGTGTGACCCAACAAACAAAACACATTTTAGGATGGATTTTTATATTTCTTTCTTTAGTTAGCTTGTTTGTTTGTTTGTTTGTTTTGAGTCACACCCAGTGATGCTCAGAGGTTACTCCTGGCTATGTGCTCAGAATTGCTCCTGGCTTGGGAGACCATCTGGGATGTCAGGGATCGAACTGCAGTCTGTCCTAGGTTAGCACGTGCAAGGCAGACGCCCTATCTCTTGCGCCACCGCTCCAGCCCCAGATTTTTATATTTTTTTAAAAAACATCAAGGATTCCATTGAATTGAATCTATATATCTCTTAGGGTATTATTAACATTTTAACAATAAAATTGGTGTCTTCAAATTCATGAAACACATTGTATTTTTCCATTTATTGGTGTCTTCTTTAATATCTTTCTTTTTTTTTGGTGGGGAACACTCAATTATGTTCAGGGCTTACTCCTGGCTCTGTGTTCAGGGATCACTTCTGGAGGTTTCTAGGGGATCATATATGGTGCTGGATTTGAACCTAGGTCAACTGCATGCAAAGTAAGTGCCTTATCTGATGTATTATCTCTCCATTTCCTTCTTTAATTTCTTTTAGCAAAATTTTGTAGTTTTTTAAAAATTTCTTGCTTAAGTTTGTTTCAAAGCACTTTGTTACTTTAGATGTTATTGTAAATATAATTTTTAAAAAAGAGGCTTTGATGTGCCAGAATGATAGTGCAGCAGTAGGGTGTTTGCCTAGTACGCTGCTGACCTAGGACTGATCTGGGTTCAATCCCCAGCATCCCATATGGTCCCCCTAAGCCAGGAGCTATTTCTGAGTGCATAGTCAGGAGTAACCCCTGAGCGTCCCTGGGTGTGGCCAAAATACCAAACTCCCCCTGCCCCCCAAAAAAGGCTTTGAGTGAACTTTTTTTTTTTTTGGATTTTGGGGCAGACATGGTGGCTCTCAGGTTTACTCCTGGCTCTGCACTCAGAAATTGCTCCTGGCATGCACGGGGGACCATATGGGATGCTGGGATTCGAACCACCGTCCATTCTGGATTGGCTGCTTGCAAGGCAAATGCCCTACCACTGTGCTATCTCTCCTGCCCCTGAGTGGACTCTTAATGATTAAATTATTCTGTGAAACTTCAACAGAGAAGCAACAGTGGTGAAGTGATAGAAAACATATGTATTTAAATTGTTAGAGTACTATAAAAAGTTAAATGCTGTAATTATATAAGACCAAAAATATTGTTAGAGTACTGTAAAAAAATGCTCTGGCTCACTAAAAGCAGTGAGAATTCTTTCACTATGGATGACTAGTATTAACTAAGTAACTAACAAGGAAATATGGGATAGAAGAAATTCAGATAGAGTGAAGGACAAAGTGGAGATAAGCAGTGGTTCTCAAATAGTGGGGCATTCCCCCCGGGGGGGGGGGCGCGAGGCTCCGTAAAAAAGGGGGGCCAGTTTGACCTCACCAAACACTGTCATAACAAGCTAAACCCTGTGTTTTTGTCTGTATGTCTCTGGAACTGAGAGTTGCTGTGTCCTGCTTCAAACCCCGATTCGAAAAGCTATGCATTGCAAAAGTGCCCATTGTAGCCATTAATCCAGACACCACATCATCTCTGATTAAAAAATCAGCTCAAATTATTTTAGATATTTTTGTTTTGCAGGTTAAAGTTTTTTTTTTTTTTTTTTTTTTGGTTTTTGGGCCACACCCAGTGACGCTCAGGGGTTACTCCTGGCTATGCGCTCAGAAGTCGCCCCTGGCCTGGGGGACCATATGGGGCACGGGGGATCGAACCGTGGTCCGTCCAAGGATAGCGCAGTAAGGCAGGCACCTTACCTTCAGCGCCACCGCCCGGCCCCAAAGTTTTGTTTTTAATAAAGATACTATTTACAGTCGCGCACTGGGGGCGTGAAAAATGTTTTCTTCTTCCTAGGGGGCATGACAGAAAATAATTGAGAAGCACTGAGATAAGGGAAGATGTGTGAGTGAGAGTAGAACATGCTTTAGAGTGTCTTCTAGCCCTGCCACACCATGGGACGATTAGGAAACAGAGTGATTAGGAAATCAAGAATGAATCTTCCCGCAAAGTTCCGTAGAAACAGTTTGAATTGTGGTTAGTGGTAAATAATCAGGCCTGAACTTGAGAGACTATACAAAAAGTCTTTCATAGAAATGAAGAGGCAACATTGGCACAGGAGAACAATTGATGATCCTTATGGAATCAAAGTCAAGAAACCATTTTTTTTACTAAAGGTCATAAACCATATAATAAAACATGTATATTTTTGTTCATTCCTTTACCCGTCATTTATGTGCACCATTATGATCATCCTCACCACCATCTATCGATCATCTACCTATGGAGTCATGAACTCAGGAGGGAGAATTGCTCAAATGGTTTTCGTCTTACATGACTGTATAAAAATTAAACAGATTGTTGTATGTACGGCACATAATAGATATTCCAGAATACATACACAGAGACTGACAGTAGAGAAAACAAAAATGAAATAAAGCAAGAAAGATGCATGAGAGATTTATATGTATATGTATATGTATATGTATATGTATATGTATATATGTACATATTTGGAATATATAAAGTATAAATAAACCAGCCTTTCTTTTAAAATGCTAAGGAATATGTCTTACTAGCTTTTCATTAACACATTGACTAACATGACCTATTCCTAAATTAGTACATCTTTCTAATGTTAGCGAGAATACATTCCCCCACCCACCTCCTTGCCTCAATGCCTCCCTGAGACAATACTGCCACCCATTGGTGACAGAGAATTTCTGTGCTTTTGACCAGGGCCCCAAGCCTGGATAGTACCAATTCTAATGAGTAGAATGAAAAGTCCAGCTAAAATTCTCGGGGTATGCAGGGAAAAGTTAAGATTAGTGACAGAATTTTAGAGAGTTGAAACAAAATCAGTCTGATGTACCTCATATATTCCAAATGACACTGCATACATTCATAGGAGGCAATACAGAAAAAATGGTAAGAGCAAACATCTACCTCCCACGTATGCATCTCTGCATCACCATCCACCTTCTAGTTGTGTGACCTTGAGAAAGATGCTAAACCTCTCGACTTTTATTCTATACTTGTCAAATAGGCTAAGAAAAGAATCAAGCCAGTAGGGTTTCTCTGAGAGGTAAATGAATGAATTCATTTGAAGTGCCTCTAAGCAATACTTGGTTCTAAGTAAGCATCACAGCATGTCAATTATTATTACTAGTACTACTGCTTCCACACACATAGGCATCTCTATCTTCTTTTTCCCTAGAGGCTTTTTGCCTGGTTCAGCAGGTTGTCAAGATTTTGTGAGCTGAAACATTTTTGCTATTTCTCTAGTCCCTCAGGGTATGTAAGATTAGTCCGTAAGAATGTGTTAAAAAGTGTCAGTCAAACAAGAGAGGGGAAATGGGTTTCCTTCTAACATTTTTAAAGAGAAAAATAGATCCTAGCTTTCTGTGTGCTCTACTGAAGAGAACAAACATTCAAAGCAACCTTTATGCCCTGAGAAAGGGATAAGAAAGGATTTCATTCTGTAAGGAGGAAGTCTTGCAATAACATTATTAGGGGTATGTATCTGGCCGCAATCAGACATTTCTTCATAACAAGAATTGTGATGTACATATTTAGCATTTTGCAAAAATCTCAGCATCACATTTCTCAGGTGGTTGCTTCTGACGTGTGAATGCCATTCCATGTTTTGTTAGCATCTCTCCTGGACAGGAGGAGAAGGTGGGGCGGGGGAAGCAGGGGGACACTAGGAAATGGAATTTATTTGCTGTTTTAAGAAACAAGTCTGTGTTAAATTTTAGTAAAATGTCTCTCTAAATGTACTTTGATTTTTAATGATAATAAGCCTGAAAAACACCTCAATCTTTAATGCACAGGGAGAGGGACTGGCATTGTATTTATGTTCCATGGGGTTTCTCTCCTCTCAAAGTCTTGTGAAAGCTCTTTGATCTTAACATGCTGTGTCAAGAGTGCTTCGGTAGGTGTAACTCTTAAAGTTTATGAAGGATTGTGATGGCCTAAGTGGCATTTGGAAATTGAAAAAGTCAGTCATATTTTGTTATTTCTATCCCAATCCTGGTGACCTCTCATACTTTCTTCTGGATTAAATATGTGACTCTCTTCCACTCTCACTTTCCAGAAAAGGCAAATGTTCAGGCAATCACTCTTTTAAGTAGGGATGTGGGAAAGGTGGAGATAAATGAAGAAAATTTGATTTCTGAAGATCCATGGGCTTTATGTCTGTGGCTAAAGCTCAAGGACAGCAGTGGTCACTGGCAGAACAGGAATGGTTGAGTAAGTTAGAGAAGCAAATACCCAACTCTGTATCTCCTCCCTCACCATGATGATTCTATCGGTGGAATACAATGATAGAGACAGAAGAAAATGATGAAAGTCTTCTGATGATCTAGTGTGAATTTTTTTTTTTTAACAAGAAGACAATTTTGTGATCTATGCCTGCCCATTCATGAAGGAGGAAAAACCCTCAATGAACTTGAGACCTTTCTGGGTGCTAGAAAGATAGACATTCTTGAAGTAGCGATGTTTTTGTATGAATTTCTGGCAGTACTTAGAGAATCGTGAAATGCTGGGGATTAAATTTGGATATCGTGCATGCAAAGCATGTTCTCAACCCATTGAACTGTCTCTTTGGCCCTTGTATTTCACTTTTGACTCTTCACTCAGCCTTCTGCTGCCTGGGAGATATTACTGTGCTATCAGTTATACTCATTTGCAGCAAAAATAAAACATGCACATTAGTTCAGAATTGTAAGCATATCTGTAAGCATATTGTAAGCATAGCTGTACACCAAGGAGGGTATTATAGTTTATGGTAATACCACAATCATTCTAAAGTAAGATTGTAAGAATTCTCTTCAGGGAGCTGGGAGGAGGCGCAGGAGGTAAGGTGCCTGCTGCCTTGCCTAGGACGGACCACGGTTCGATCCCCTGGTTCCCATATGGTCCCCCGTGCCTGCCAGGAGCGACTTCTGAGTGCATAGCCAGGAGTAGCCCCTGAGCGTCACTGGGTGTGGCCCAAAAAAAACAAAAAAAACAAACAAAAAAAAGAATTCTCTTCAGATATCAAGTTAGACAACCAAAAAGAAATAAACAAATAATTCTCATGGTAAAGCATAGAAAAATAGTGAACATTTTCTATTTCACTTTCTAAAGTTATGATGTACAATGATCAGGTTGCATATAAAGAACAATCAGGACCAAATAAAGCTTATTATATAACACAAAGATGTTTTGATTTTTGAAAACTACTACTAATAAATACCACACAGAGATCTAAAGGGAAATAAATGTTTGTATGAATAAAGTAGAGAATGGCAATTAATCCAGTTTAATATTTCTTTTAAAAGGGTTCACAAATGTAGTCACCATGTTCACACATGTCAATTTCAGAGACTCACTCTTTTCTTGAAATAGATGTAAACCAAGCTATGAAAAATCATGGGTATACTGGCCACACAGCAGAAAGCTAGCCAGCTAGCCATCTCTGGAACAGAGGGGAAACCAAGCCTGCACTCTGCTGAAGTCAAACTAGCATCACTGGTTTGCCTTAAGCCCTGCATCACTATTCCTCTACTATTCTCTTCAGAGATACCAATATGACCAAATTTCAGGTATGTGGGTTTGGGGCTGATATCACCAGGAATTTTTTTTTTTTTGAGTGAGTGTGGGCACCATACTACTTCATCTAGGAGCCTGGAAGCTGTGATCATGCCCACAAATGGAGCTGCACTAGGCCGATCAATAGGCTCACTCTTTCTCAAAAGTGATACAAACCAAGCTGTGAAAATCAAGTGTACACTGGCAACACAGTAGACAACTGGAAATCCCAAATGAGAGGGTGGGTCAAGCCCCCGTCCTCCTGAAGCCACGCCTGGGAAAATCCACAGGGGTCATAGAAAGTAGCTATATACATGTGTCATAAACTTATCCAGAGAATGAAATGGTAGGTAATACAGAGAGTTGGGCACTCAAATGTAGGATAACCTGGGCTTAATTCCTGGCATCCCATGTGGTTCCCCCAAGCCCACCAAGAATGATTCCTGAACACAGAGCCATGAGTAAGCCCTGAGTTTTGCTGGGTATGGCCCCAATAAAACCAAACCATCCAAAAATAAGTTCAATACCTCAGAATTCAAAGTGGGGGAAATCTTGAATCACTTGATCACAACCAAGATCACTTCTACTGGTGTTGGGATGGGCCTTACAGTCATCAAATTTGGGGTTTTGCACATTCAAGAATGTGCTCTATCTCTCAACCTCATGATTGCATTTCCAATACAACTAAGTATACTTATTTTTTATTTAAAATTCCTTTTATTTTTTGGGGGTCACACCCGGCAGCGCTCAGGGGCTACTCCTGGCTCTATGCTCAGAAATCATTCCTGGCAGGCTCAGGGGACCATGTGGGATGCCGGGATTCAAACCAATGACCTTCTGCATGAAAGGCAAATGCCTTACCTCCATGCTATCTCTTAGGCCCCTATTTAAAATTCTTATTTGAATTTTTGAATAAGATAAAAATAAAATAATAAAGATATGTTGACACTTTACTGGTTCTGACCTTGTAGAATAATCTCTAGAATTATTTGTGCCAGTCACATTGTAACTGTAAGACTTTTTTTTTTGGTTTGTTTTCTGGCCAGACATGGCAGGATTGAATCCAGATTGGTTGTGTGCAAAGAAGTGCTTTACCCACTATACTAATATTTATTTCTACTCTATTCCTGATATCAACCTAAGAGAGAAGCAATTAAAAAAAATAAAGAAGGCAAACCCTAATATCATATAAAGCAATAAGAAATGAGCTATAGTGGGTGGGAAGAGAGATCTCAAAGGGCTACTTTGCTTTCAAGAAGTCTGAGTTTTCTATCCAGCATCACATGGTCCCACACAGAGTCAGGAACAGGCCAAAAGAATAATTGGTTGGGGTTAGAGCAGTGGTGCTAGTGGTAAGCCTTACCATTGCTAGCTTAGGACTATCCACGGTTCCATGCCCTGGCATCCCATATGGTCCCCTAAGCCAGGAGTGATTTCTGAGCACATAACCAGGAGTAACCCCTGAGCGTTACCAGGTATGACCCAAAAAGCAAAAATAAATAAATAACTAAAAAATAAAAAAGTATAACTGGTTATGGACCCTTAAAATAAAAGGCTATATAACAATGATAAAGGAAGGGTAAAATAATAATTTAGTAAAAGCTAACTTTTACAGATCACTCTTATGCCACACACACTCCTAACAGTTTCATTTTACTTGAACTATATGATCCAAACAACGTATGAAGTATGTAGATTTTTTTTTGGATGGAATGGGTGGGGGAGGGACACACTTAGTCAAACTCAAACTTGCCTGGACAATTAATCTATTTCAAGGTGATTTTCCTGCTTACCTTTTCAATTTTCAAATAAAAAAGGAGTGTTATGGCATCCATTCGTTATAGGAGTGTGGGTGTTCTGACCAGGAAAGACTGGTTATCCATGTGACCATGTTATGCCATGATGAAAATTACTAGCCCTGACTAAGAGATTATTGTGGACAGGCACAGCAACTAGTGTTTTAAATATTCCTTCAATATTTTTAAGCATTCTGAGACTTGTTATGACAATCCTATCACAGCCATTAGAATTTAATGAGCAATTATCAGACAGGTAATCCAGTTGCTACTTTGTATGTATTCATAATTCAATTTTTTTAAGGGAGCAACACCTGACTCTTTGATCAGAGAACATTTCTAGTGTTCTGGAAACATGCACGGGGCTGATGATCTTTTTGTTTTGTTTTGTTTTTGTTTTTGTTTTTGTTTTTGGGTTACACCCGGCAGTGCTCAGGGGTTACTCCTGGCTCCATGCTCAGAAATTGCTCCTGGCTCCATGCTCAGAAATTGCTCCTGGCAGGCACGGGGGACCATATGGGGCACCGGGATTTGAACCGATGACCTTTTGCATGAAAGGCAACCGCCTTACCTCCATGCTATCTCCCGGGCCCCGGGGCTGATGATCTAACTGGAGTTGGCTTCACACAAAGAAAGCACATTAATCATATTGTTTTCTTTTCACTTAGCAGCTTCACTTAGAGGGCACTTTCATATGGCACAGAGATAAGATATTGGACAGTTGGGTCCCAGATGTCAAATGAATTGGACTAGAACTGTTCAATGGTAATTGCAGTTAATTATATTATATTACCACTAATTCCTGTTTCCATTTCCACATATTAAAAAGTAAAGGAGTTGGAAGACACATTCATTGAGATTTCTTTTGTTGTAGAATCTATCCACTGTAACAAATAAAATTAGATGCCTAGGAGTTCATCCCTCCCCCAACAAACTCTGGAACCATATGAGGGGTCACTGTTGAGTTAGGGTGAGCCAAACTCTGAGACTGTTTGAACAGACACAAAAATGGAAGAATAAAAGTGTCAAATCAGATTAAATTTAGGTGTTCTGAAAAAAATTAACGAAGCACAGCAGGAGTCAGAGAGATAGTAGAAGGACTTGTATTGCAGGTAGCCAGTCCCAACTCTATCCCCTGAGCACTGCCAGAAGTGAGTACAAATCACTCAAAGCCTCAAGTGCACCTGGTATGGTTCAAACCTCATCTTCACCCAATCCCCCTTCCCAAAACAAAAGCAGGGGCTGGAGAGATAATACAGTAGGTATTGCATTCATCTGGCACATGGCCAACCTGAATTTGATTACTGTTATTTCATATGGTTCCCTGATCATGTCTAAGTGTGTTCCCGAGCACAATGCCAGTAGTAAACCCTGAACACCACTAGGTATGGCCCCCAAATAAAAAACAAACAAACAAACAAACAAACAAAACCCTGAAGTAACAGATTTTGATTTGTTTCTCTATTTCTTATTACTTACACTGCTTAATATTCTTGACCTGGGGTCAGAGAGATGGTTCATATAGGTCTGAAGGACATGCAGGAGGTCTAAGTTTGATCCTACTACTACATGGTTTCCTGAACACTGCAAAAAGTGACCCAACTTGCTGAGTAGCAAATAATCCCAGGGTACTCCCAGATGTGGCCCAACCCTCACAGCCCCTCAAATACTTGGCCTGATCTGCTATTTCCTTTCAGAAGCTATTTACCAGCCCTCCCAAGATTTCCTCTTGATATGTGAGAAGCTGGGAACAGATTTGGGTTAAGTGGCCAAAAACAATCCTTTATAGTTAAGAGAAAACAATATTTTCTATTCTTTATTCTTTTTTGTTCTGCTGATATGTTTTGAAGAGGACAGAAATTTTATGTAAGAATAACCCAATATTAAAAAAAAAACCAAAACTATGGAAGAACCAGTACTTTTTATTTTATTTTATTTTATTTTATTTTATTTTTGGTTTTTGGGGCCACACCCATTTGATGCTCAGGGGTTACTTCTGGCTAAGCACTCAGAAATTGCCCCTGGCTTGGGGGGGACCATATAGGATGCCGGGGATCGAACTGCGGTCCTTCCTTGGCTAGCACTTGCAAGGCAGACACCTTACCTCTAGCGCCACCTCGCCTGCCCCGAATCAGTACTTTTTTTTTAATTTTTTTTTATTTAAACAACTTGATTACATACATGATTGTGTTTGGGTTTCAGTCATGTAAAGAACACTGAACACTGAACCAGTTCTTTTTAAAATCTAATATTGCATCACCTGAAATCTCAAATAACTATTTAGAAGGATTTAAACAATATTGTGATAATCTAAGATGAATTTTAGAGAAGTAGTATTTTGGATGAGACTGTCCACCCTAAATAATCATGAGGAGTATTAGTCAAACTGGAAAGGAAGAATACTGATAGAGAGAAATAGAGTATATGACAGAAAAAAAGATGGGAAAATTGTGTAGAATATCACCAAGCGTAATGAGCAAAAGCAGTAATAGAAGGCTCAACTAGCCCAGTAAACTCTTTAATGACTTTAGTAACCTTGTGCCATATAGAAATTATCAAAAATTGACTTTTATTGATCTAAGTTTTGATAATTCCACTTGCTTTTGTTTTGTCTGCTCAGGGGGCAGGCTGGAGTGATGTGCTGGATGTTGGTGGAAGAAAGGTCACACTGGGGTGGTATTGGTGTTGGAACATTTAATGCCTGAAACAACTTTATTATGAATAACTTGGTTTGTCACCGTGTTGCAATAAAATTAAAAAAAAAGAGTGTGTGTGAGAAACATAAAGTAGCTGAAAACAAATGTTAAAGTCATAATTGACAACATTTGCAGAAATGTTTTAGATTAATGGGTAAAGGAGAAAAAACAAACTGATGTAATATCTAATGCTAGTCTTGATTCTATGATAAGTGTGGAGGATGCAGTTAAAAGATATTATTGGGTTAGTGGACAATATTAGTCTGCAGACAGATTAAAGTGCTCATGTGTGTCTCTGTATAAACATATGTAGAGGAAGAGTGGCATGGAGAGATACTGAGACAGGCAGGCACAGAGAAAGCACAAATAATTAAGCAAATGAGGTAACATGAGCATTAAGTGAAACTTGGTAAAAAATGAACAAGTATGCATTTAACTCTTACAACAGCTTACAAGTTTGAAAATATATATTTGTTTATGGGCCAAACTTAGCAGTGCTCAGAGATTACTCCCGACTCTGAACTCAGGGATCAATCCTGGTGGGCTTAGGGGACCATCTGGGGTGCTGGGATTTGAACCTGGGCCAGCTACATGAAGGCAAGCATCTTACCTTCTCTATTATCTCTCTAGCCCTTAAGTCTGATTATGTATGTTTTGGGATCATACTCAACTGTGGTAAGGGTTTAGTCCTGGCTCTGCACTTAGGAATCACTCCTGTCAAGCTTGGGGGACTATATGAAATGCTGGAGATTGAACCTGAGTGGACTGTTTGTAAAGCAAAACCCTATTTCCGTACTAATTCTCTGGACCCAGTTTGAAAATATTTTTAAACAAAAAGTTTAAAAATAATTAGAATGAATGAACGAGGGAGGTAGAAAGCCTGACTCGAGTATAGGCGGGGGTGGGGTAGGGAGGAGGGAGATTTGGGACATTGGTGATGGGAATGTTGTATTGGTGAAGGGGGATGTTCTTTACATGACTGAAACCCAACCATAATCATGTTTGTAATCAAGGTGTTTAAATAAAGATATTAAAAAATAAATAAAAAGAAAAGTCAAACTAGGAGGTAGACAAAAATAATTAGAATGTAATAAAATATTATATATACATTGTTTTTATTTAGGAGTTACACCCAGCTCCCAGGGACTAGTGCTTCCAAGGAGTATTGCTCAGGACTACTACCTGGGTCAGGTCATTCTATGTGGGGGCTGCCAGGATTGACTGAGGATCAGCTGCCTGCAAGGCCAAATTTATTACTATCTGTATTGTTTCTCTGGTCCATGTTTATTTTAAAATTCTGAAGATGCATCCAGAAGTGCAAATATATTTTTGCAAAATAGAATAGCTTCTATTCTCTTTGTGTCCTAATATGCAAAGAAAGTAAGACTGAATCAGTACCATTTTTAAGCTTTACAGAGAAAACAAATTAAATGTCCCTCTTAATCACATAAACTTATTTATAAGTTGAACAATAATACTGGGGTATAGACTTCTGTTTATTTTGGGCTCTATCCCATGGTGCTGTACTTATTCCTATTACAGTGCTCAGAAATATTCAGGGAACTATATAGTGCTATGGAAGGAAACGAGTCTCTCACATTCAAATATATGAGTCAGTCCTTTGAGCTATCTTTTGGGCCCTATATCCACTAAAATATAAGAGATGAACAAAAAATATCTGAGACAGATTATTCACAATATTAATTAAATTTTCTGAATTCACAGACACTCTGTATAGAATGACAGAGACTTGATGTGATGAAAGTTTTTCTAAATGGTTGCTCCCTGGCTGATGAAGTCTAAGGGTAGGAGCTCAGTCCAGCCCCAGTTTTCACTTCATGAGGCTACTACTATACATACACTAAACTTTTCTCTTGATTCTAAATTTGGAGATGGATATTTCTTTCATGTACAATTGGTAAAGAAAACAGCTTCTTCTTCTTCTTCTTTTTCTTCTTCTTCTCCTTCGTATCATCATCATCATCATCATCATCATCATCATTATTATTATTATTATTATTATTATTATTATTCCCCTTTCCTCTACATTGTTGGGATTGGAGACAGTGCAGTGGGTAGGGCACTTGCCTTGCATATGGCTAACCCAGGTTCAAAACCCAAGATCTCCTATTGTCCTGCCAAGAGTAATTCCTGAGTGCAGAGCCAGGAGTAACCTCTTCACCATGTCAGGTGAAGCCCTAAAACCAAAGTAAATACATAAATACTCTTTCATCAAATGTTTGCATAAAAGGGAAAACCCAAGAATATCACTTATCCAACAAGTTTTTTTGTAATCATTAAGAAAATATGGAGTTTATGAGTAGATGAGGTAGGAAATGCCCAATGTTGAAACCCAGGAGCATAGTTTGCCTTTAGAAGTTGTCTGTTTTATATTTGTAGGTACAATATTCAGACTTTATTGAGGTGAGTTGGCTGATGGGTGGCCCTTCATCCTCTCAGATACCACTTCCTGATGCTTCTTGAAATGCATAGGAAGTGGGGTTTATTCCTCAGGAGTGTGCCAGTGGGAGTTTCCCTCTATCAAGGTCCACAGAAAGGACCAGGTATGAGTTGATGTATCCCAGAGGTTGGTTGATAATGCAAAAAAGGTTCCTTTGGGATGTAGAAAGGGGGCACATAGAAGGGGCATAGTGAACTGCTTTCACAATCATTTTTCTTTTTAATTATTCCACACCCAGTGGCGTTCAGGGGCTACTCCTAGCACTGCACTCAGAAATCGCCCCTGGCATGCTTGGGGACCATATGAGATTCCCAGAATCGAACCAGGTCTCTCCCAGGTCGGCTGCATGCAAGACAAATGCCCTACCACTGTGCTATCTCTCCTGCCCCTCACAATCCTATTTATTAAAGCTAAGTACCGTTTCTTACTTCCCTCTGCTCTTACTTTTTTTGTTGTCGTTTTGTTTTTTGGCCACACCCGGTGACGCTCAAAGGTTACTCCTGGCTATGCGCTCAGAAATCGCTTCAGGCTTCGGGAACCATATGGAACTCTGGGGGATCGAACCCCGGTCCGGTCCGTTCTAGGCTAGCACACTCAAAGCAGATGACTTACGGCTTGCGCTACCACTCCGGCCCCTGCTCTTGTTTTGTTTTGTTTTGTTTTGAGGTCACACCCAATAGAGATCGGGGTTACTTCTGGCTCTGTGCTCAGAAAAAGCTTCTGGCATGCTCTGTGCACTGTATGGGATGCCGGACATTAAACCCAGATTGGTCCCAATTTTGTCATGTGCAAGGAAACGCTATCGCTCCAGTTCCTGCTCTTCTTCCTTAATCAAAAGACCCCTGGACATTTACTCAGAGGCAAGAGGTCATCTGTTTCTAAACCCGTGAATGGTACCTTTACTAGCTAATCCTTCATCTACACCATCAATCAGAAACCAACTTCAGACTTCTCCCCAGTGTTCATGCTTCCTCTTCAGATAGTTCTCTCAAGACCAGTGAACCAATTAATCAGCTGACCCCAGGTCACTCCCTCTCTTTACTATCTGTTTTTCTGAGTTTCTTTGCCTTCCTCCCAAATTCCTTTGAAACTCTGCTGATTTTTCTTTTGGAGTCATCTGGTGATCACAGCAGAATTTTAACTTTTGCTTTTTCAGCAAAGTGAAAATGTATGCATTCTGGGCCCGGAGAGATAGCACAGCGTGCTTGCCTTGCAAGCAGCTGATGCAGAACCTAAGGTGGTTGGTTCGAATCCCGGTGTCCCATATGGTCCCCCGTGCCTGCCAGGAGTGATTTCTGAGCAGATAGCCAGGAATAACCCCTGA
>PVKC010022987.1:0-17457 GCA_004027635.1 Crocidura indochinensis
TCTGTTGAAGGGCATCTTGGTTGTTTCCAGAGTCTTGCTATGGTAAATAGTGCTGCAATGTATATAGGTGTAAGGAAGGGGTTTTTGTATTGTATTTTTGTGTTCCTAGGGTATATTCCTAGGAGTGGTATAGCTGGATCATATGGGAGCTCTATTTCCAGTTTCTGGAGGAATTTCCATAGCGCTTTCCATAAAGGTTGAACTACATGGCATTCCCACCAGCAGTGGATAAAAGTTCCTTTCTCTCCACGTTCCTGCAAACACTGTTTGATCTCATTCTTTGTGATGTGTGCCATTCTCTGTGGTATGAGGTGGTACCTCATAGTTGTTTTGATTTGCATCTGCCTGATGATTAGTGATGTGGAGCATTTTTTCATGTGTCTTTTGGCCATTTGTATTTCTTCTTTGTCAAAGTTTCTGTTCATTTCTTCTCCCCATTTTTGATGGGATTAGATGTATTTTTCTTGTAAAGTTCTGTCAGTGCCTTGTATATTTTGGAGATTAGCCCCTTATCTGATGGGTATTGGGTGAATAGTTTCTCCCACTCAGTGGGTGGCTCTTGTATCCTGAGCGCTATTTCCTTTGAGCTGCAGAAGCTTCTCAGCATAATAAATTCCCATCTGTTTTTATCTGCTTTCACCTGATTGGAGAGTGTATTTTCCTCCTTGAATATGCCTGTAGACTCAATGTCCTAGAGTGTTTTACCTACAAGGTGTTCTATGTATCTTATGGTTTCAGGTCTGATATCGAGGTCTTTCATCCATTTGGATTTTATCTTCATGCATGATGTTAGCTGGGGGTCTAAGTTCAATTTTTTGCAAGTGGCTAGCCAGTTGTGCCAACACCACTTGTTGAAGAGGCTTTCTTTGCTCCATTTAGGATTTCTTGCTCCTTTATCAAAAATTAGATGACTGTATGTCTGGGGAACATTTTCTGAGTATTCAAGCCTATTCCACTGATCTGAGGGCCTGTCCATGTTCCAATACCATGCTGTTTTGATAACTATTGCTTTGTAGTAAAGTTTGAAATTGGGAAAAGTGATTCCTCCCATGTTCTTTTTCCCAACGATTGCTTTAGCTATTCCAAGGTGTTTATTGTTCCAAATACATTTCAAAATGCCTGATCCACTTCTTTGAAGAATGTCGTGGGGATCTATAGAGGGATCGCATTAAATCTGTATAATGCCTTGGGTAGTATTGCCATTTTGATGATGTCAAATCTGCCAATCCATGAGCAGGGTATATGTTTCCATTTCCGTGTATCCTCTCTTATTTCCTGGAGCAGAGTTTTATAGTTTTCTTTGTATAGGTCCTTCACAATTTTCATCAAGTTGATTCCAAGATATTTGAGTTTGTGTGGCACTATTGTGAATGGGGTTGTTTTTCAGTGTCCATTTCTTCCTTATTATTATTGGTGTATAGAAAGGCCATTGATTTTTGTGTGTTAATTTTGTAGCATGCCACCTTGCTATATGAGTCTATTGTTTCTAGAAGCTTTTTGGTAGAGTCTTTAGGGTTTTCTAAGTAGAGTATCATGTCATATGCAAAAAGTGAGAGCTTGACTTCTTCCTTTCCTACCTGGATTCCCTTGATATCTTTTTCTTGCCTAATCGCTATAGCGAGTACTTCCAGTGCTATGTTGAATAGGAGTGGTGAGAGAGGACAGCCTTGTCTTGTGCCAGAATTTAGAGGGAAGGCTTTTAGGTTTTCTCCATTGAGGATAATATTTTCCACTGGCTTGTTGTAGATGGTCTTAACTATATTGAGAAAGGTTCCTTCCATTCCCATCTTGCTGAGATTTTTGATCAAGAATGTGTGTTGAACCTTATCAAATGCTTTCTCTGCATCTATTGATATGATCATGTGATTTTTATTTTTCTTGTTGTTGATGTTGTGTATTATGTTGATGGATTTACGGATGTTAAACCATCCTTGCATTCCTGGGATGAAACCTACTTGATCATAGTGGATGATCTTCTTAATGAGGTATTGTATTCTATTTGCCAGAATTTTGTTGAGGATCTTTGCATCTGCATTCATCAGCGATATTGGTCTGTAATTTTCTTTTTTCGTTGCATCTCTGTCTGGTTTAGGTTTCAAGGTGATGTTGGCTTCATCAAAGGTATTTGGAAGTGTTTTCGTTTTTTCGATTTCATGAAAGAGTCTTGCCAGGATTGGTAGTAGTTCCTCTTGGAACGTTTGAAAGAATTCATTAGTGAATCCATCTGGGCCTAGGGTTTTGTTTTTGGGCAGACATTTGATTACTGTTTTAATTTCATCAATAGTGATGGGGGTGTTTAGATATGCTACATCTTCTTCCCTCAACCGTGGAAGATTGTAAGAGTCCAAGAATTTATCCATTTCTTCCAGGTTCTCATTTTTAGTGGCGTAGAGCTTCTCAAAGTAGTTTCTGACTGTCCTTTGAATCTCTGCCATATCAGTAGTGATCTCTCCTTTTTCATTCCTGATACGAGTTATCAAGTTTCTCTCTCTCTCTTTCTTGTAGGTTTTGCCAGTGGTCTGTCAATCTTGTTTATTTTTTCAAAGAACCAACTTCTGCTTTCGTTGATCTTTCGGATTGTTTTTTGGATTTCCACTTCATTGATTTCTGCTCTCAGCTTTGTTATTTCCTTCTGCCTTCTTATTTCTGGGTCCTTTTGTTGAACATTTTCTAGTTCTATAAGCTGCGCCATTAAGCTACTCAGGTAAGCCCCTTCTTCCTTCCTGATGTGTGCTTGCAACGCTATAAATTTTCCTCTCAGTACTGCTTTTGCTGTGTCCCATAAGTTCTGATAGTTTGTGTCTTCATTATCATTTGTTTCCAGGAACCTTTTGATTTCCTCTTTGATTTCATCTCAGACCCACTGGTTATTCAGTATGAGGCTGTTTATCTTCCAGGTGTTAAAGTTTTTCTTCTTTGTTCCTTTGGAATTCACAAAGAATTTCAGAGCCTTGTGGTCAGCAAAGGTAGCCTGAAAAATTTCTACCCTCTTGATATTATGAAGATATGTTTTATGTGTCAGCATGTAATCTGTTCTGGAGAATGTCCTATGTACATTGGAGAAGAATGTGTATCCAGGTTTCTGGGGATGAAGTGTCCTATATATATACACTAGGCCTCTTTCTTTCATTTCTCTCCTCTGGTCCAGTATATTCTTGTTAGGTTTCAGTCTGGTTGACCTATTCATTGTTGACAAAGCCGTGTTGAGGTCCCACACAATTATTGTGTTGCTGTTGATGCTATTTTTCAGCTTTGTTCACAATTGTATTAAATAATTTGCTGGACCCTCATTCAGTGGATATATGTTTAGAAACGTGATTTCTTCCTGCTCTACATAACCCTTGATTAATATATAATGTCCATCTTTGTCACTTAGAACCTTCCTGAGTATAAAGTTTGCATTATCTGATATTAGTATGGCCTCTCCAGATTTTTTATGGGTGTTGTTTGATTGGATAATTTTCCTCCAGCCTTTTATTTTGAGTCTATGTTTGTTCTGACTATTCAGGTGCATTTCTTGTAGACAGCAGAAAGTTGGATTGAGCTTTTTTTTATCCATTTAGCGACTCTGTGTCTCTTAACTGGTGCATTTAGTCCATTGACATTGAGAGAAACAATTGTCCTAGAATTTGATGCCATCTTTATATCAAAATTTGGTGTTTCTTTTGGTTAGTCTTGTCTTAAATTAGGTCTTTCAGTTTTTCTCTTAAGAGTGGGTTTGAGTCTGTAAAGTTTCTGAGCTCTTTTTTGTCTGTGAAACCATGTATTTTTCTTTCAAACCAGAAAGAGAGTTTTCCTGAGTGCAGTATTCTAGGTGAAGCATTCATTTCACTCAGTCTTGTCACAATATCCCACCACTGCTTTCTGGTCTTGAGTGTTTCTGGTGACAGGTCTGCTGTAAACCTCAAGGATGCTCCCTTGAATGTAATTTCCTTTTTTGATCTTCCTGTTTGTAGAATTATTTCTCTATCTGTGGGATTCGTCATTGTGACTAGGATGTGTCTTGGGGTATTTTTTCTGTGGTTTCCTTCATATGGTACTCTTCGGGCATACATGATTTGATCACATACATTCTTTAGCTGTGGAAGTTTCTCTTTAATGATGTTCTTGACCATTGATTCTTTCTGGAAATTTTCTTCCTGTTTCTCTGGGACTCCAATGATTCTTAGGTTGTTTCTGTTGATCTTATCATAGACTTCTATTTTCATCTGTTTCCATTCTTTGACTATTTTTTTCCACTGTCTGTTCATTTGTTTTAGGTTTTTTTTTTCCAAACTCTCCCGCTGTATGGAGTTGTTATTTACCTCATCTTCCACAGCACCAATTCTATTCTCAGCTTCTTCTACCCTGGTGTTGAGATTATCCATTTTGCCATTCATTTCATTTACTGAATTTTTCAGGCCTATTAGTTGACATGTTATTTCAGTTTGGAGTTTTGTGATTTCTGTCATCATATTTTCCTGGTTCTTATTAGTGTTCTGTTCAACTCGGTTCATGGTTTCTTTGAGTTCTTTCAGCATCTTCCATATTGCTTTTCTAAATTCCTTATCTAAGAGATTGATTAGTTCGTTGGTCATTATCTGGTCATCAGAATTGCCATGTTTGTTCTCTATCTCTGACGCTGGCCTGCATTGTTTCCCCATTGTCACACTAGTATTGTGTGTTTTTCTACGTGTTGCGGTGGTATTCATTGGCTAAATGATGTACGCAGCCACACTCCTCTGGTTCCGCCCTTTCTGGGTTTATCGATTTGCCTACAAGGGAGTGAAGTCCTCAGTGGATGAGGCCTCACATAGGATAAAACTTAGGCCCAAGCACGCAGCAGAGAAGACAGTCTAGAGAGAAATGCTGAGCTTCAGTGATCCAGCACAGTCCTTAGCGTGATATTTTTCTCTTCTTGTTGTGATGATGTTCTTTCCTTAGAAAGAGCACATGGCTGCGTAGCAAAGTGAAGTGGCTGTGCTCTTCTGCAGCTTCTTTTTGGCCCACACCCAAGAGGTTCAGGTGACAATAGAGGAGAGAGAAACACACAGACAGGACTCACAGTTTTTCGCAGTCAGTCCCACTAGGCAGGCGTAGATTCGCAGAAATTCCCAGCCTGGCGTCACAAACCGGGGACCTGACTTTTGCAAAGTATTCGCTTCTTGCTGGTTTTCACATTATCAATTTTGGAATTCTTATCCCAAACTCATATCTCAAAATCATATGATTTCCCCATTTTACTTGGTCTATGTCAAAAGAAAAATAATGAATATTACTGCAAGGTTATATTTGGGCACCAGAAGACTATGCTTAGGTTGCATTATGTATCCCTCAGAAGATGTCATTCCCTATAATTCCTGGTATATAGATATAATAACAACACTGTTCCCCAGGAAATACATATACAGAAATACATATATCCTCTTTTTTTCTGCTGAACAAGTCCAAAGCAACAACACTGTTCCACAATTAAAAAAAATACACATATGGGGCAGAATGATATCACAGTGGCAGGGCATTTGCCTTGCACATGGCCACCACAGAACAGACCTGGGTTCAATCCCTGGCATCTCAACAGGAGTGATTTCTGAGCACGGAGCCAGGAGTAACCCCTGAGCACCACTGGGTGTGGCCCCCAAACCAAACAACCAAACTAAAAAACACCACATAAAGAAATATACATAAAGAAATAAATATATAACCATAATCTGTTGATTAAGTCTAAGCTGGATAGAATCTGGGTTACTGCTTCAGGTAATAAGGTGATCTGTCAGTTGAGGGAAGTCAGGAAGGTGGTGAAAATGTCCTGCAGTTGCTATGTATAGTCACAAGTCGAGATCGGTCCCTGAATTGAAATGCCAATTCAGGTCATGAGCAGCGGTCTATGGCAATGAGAGGTTGAAAGAATGCAGGTGGGGCAGAGGCGTGTGGAAGTGGGGTGGTTCTCCAGGTGCAAGGAATATTGAGCTGTAAAGGGGTAAAGAGGTTTAATAGGGAAAGTAACACATCAGGGTTAGGTGGGCATAGGAAATAATAGAAAAGGTTTCGCTGAGTGGCAGGTGGGGAGGGGGCAGGTAGAAGGGTTATGTCCAACACAGACAATTATGTATTTACATAGAACATTAGATTGTCACAAAGGTTGCCACCACACATACGCATATGCATACACATACATAGTTAATTGGTCAATATGTTACAGCTGTAGAGCTGACCAATATAGGGTGGGAAATGAGAATGGATCAAAGCAATTAATAAATATAAAGCTTACAAGTGGTGAGGAAATTTTAAGCCAGTTGCTGTAGTAGCTAATCCCTAGGAATAACTGTTGGTGAAGCTAGAGTTGGCTGTGAAAGAGTTATAAGTTAGATTCTCAAACCTACCTCAATCGGCTTTTCCATATCCTGTCTTAAGTTTATCACAAAAGATTTATAAGTTGCTACATTCTTATACTGAACACGTCTAGAGCACTGAACACTGTAATACAAGTCTAGAGTAAGCAAGTTCCCTTTCTTTCTATGGAAGAAAACATTAGAACATAGGTGCAGACATACTCAAGTGGAAAATAAGTTGCTAAAACATTCTTTTTGTTTGTTTGTTTGTTTGGTTTTTGGGCCACACCCGGAGGCACTCAGGGGGTTACTCCTGGCTATCTGCTCAGAAATATCTCCTGGCAGGCACGGGGGGCCATATGGGACGCTGGGATTCGAACCAAACACCTTAGGTCCTAGATTGGCTGCTTGCAAGGCAAATGCCGCTGTGCTATCTCTCCAGTCCCACTAAAGCATTCTTTTTTGTTTTGTTTTGGGGTCACACCTGGCAGTGCTCAGGGGTTACTCCTGGCTCCATGCTCAAAAATTGCTCCTGGCAGGCACAGGGGACCATATGGGGCACCGGGATTCGAACCGATGACCTTTTGCATGAAAGGTCAACACCTTACCTCCATGCTATCTCCTGGGCCCCTAAAGCATTCTTATAATGAGCACTGTAATAAGAGTTTAGAACACTGATCACTGTAATATGAATCTAGAGCATTCAAGTTCCTTTCTCATAGTCTTCTGTGAATAAAAATATTAGAGCGTTATTGCAGGCATACTTAATTTGAAAATAAGTGGCTAAACATTTTTACAATAAACACTGTAATAAGAATTTAGTGCACTGAGCATTATAATGTGAGTTCAAAGTGTCCATGTTCCTTCATTTTGACTTCTGTTGTCAAAAACATTAAAACATTATTGCATATATATTTAATTTGAAGATACTTTGCCATACATTCTTATAATAAGCACTGCAGTAAGAGTCCATATCATCAAATTCCTTCTCCATAGACTTATGTAGACAAAAACATTAGAACATTATCGCAGACATACTTAATTTGAAAATAAGTTGCTAAAACATTTTATAATGACACTGTAATAAGAGTCAATAACCTCCAGAGTTTCTTAGTTTCTTTTAAAAGGTAACTAGCTGATAACCTACTTTAGCATATATGACTACATCAATTGCTCTTGGTTCCACTAAAGGATAAGAGAGGATATAAGTTGCTGAAGATTTCACAGAAGAAATGGGGACATCCAAGTTCATGATCATCAAACTTAAATTGGTGTTGTCTCGCTGCAGTTTTACAATAGGCAGTGTAGTAGCCTCCATCCAGCCCTCCTGCGACACCCGGGGGGGAACCCCCGACCTGTGGGGATTATGAAATGGAGGTCGCTTCTTATTCAAGGGTCTCTGGAAGCCGAGTCGATCTTGTATTTCCTTAAATTTAATCCTGTAAAAGTAAAATCTCAAGAGGTTAGAATAGATGGCCCCGAGACAACCTTTTGCTGATCAGAGGCATTTATTGTACCAGCGAGGCTGGTATTTATATCTTTTTTTAGGGGAATAGTATTGCAGGCTGTCAATCATGATTCAGACATATTTCTTCCAATCATAGTTCAGGCATAAGCATCTTCCCATAAAAGGTTAGGCATCTTCTGACTAAACATCAATTACTTAATTTTTTTTTGTTGTTTTTTTGGGTCACACCTGGCAGTGCTCAGGGGTTACTCCTGGCTCCATGCTCAGAAATTGCTCCTGGCAGGCACGGGGGACCATATGGGGCACCGGAGGGGGGTGGGATACGAACCGATGACCTTTTGCATGAAAGGCAAACACCTTACCTCCATGCTATCTCCGGGCCCCCAATTACTTAAGTTTAAAAAACCACCTGCAACAGGCAGGAGGGGGCAAATAAGGAGCAGACAAGCAGAACATCTTATCTTAACAAAGCTTTTTACTTGAAACTGTAACTTCTAAAACTTTAACTGTAAAGACTTAAAAGCATTATATCTAAAAACAACGGTTTATGCTTAGTTGTACTCAACTAAAATTTTACTTATGAATCAAACCTAGGACAAAACATTTTCTTCTAAAACTTATGTTTCTTAGGATATTAAAAACATTTTTACTTTTATAAAAACAGGTTCCCTCCAGCTATGTGTCTGCATGGCCCACATAAGCTCGTTGACGCAAGGAGTTTAACTGTTGAGATGGCTCAAGGACAGCCATCTGCAGGGTATCACGTACTCAGTGGAATTTTCCACAGAGCACAGGCTATGGCTGATGGACTCCATCTAGTATGGCCAAGCAGCTTCCCACACCCTCCGTATTGACTCAAAACAGAAAATACATTATATTTCTTCAAGTTTTTCTTTGGATCAATAACATATATGTTAAACAAGTCAAAATTTTCTATCTCTTAGAAAAGATTTTCATATCTATGACATATTCCTGTAAATTTGCTTCCACCTACCATCCTAGAAAAAATGTTTCAGGTACCCTAAAAGCTCAGGTGGTAACTTCCAAATTTTTATTCTTTTTAGAGAATCCTGCTGAGCTCTGCAATGACTGCAATAAAATCTAATGCTATCTGTCAGTTTTTCTTCTTTGAAAAATAACCCAAGGCAATCCTGGAATGTAAATTTATTTGTGGCAGAGATAGATACATAAAAGCCTCAAATTATGAGACATTTTTTGTGACAGGTGAGGCACTGGATGGACTGTAGATTTGACTAACACTGAACAAGTTTAACCATAATAGACTCACTGAGATGCTTGTGTTTCTGCCAAGCATGCTCTGCAACTTTCAAGTCATGGAACTGATCATTATTTTCTTCTTCATGTACTTTCTAATTATAGGCTTTATTCAGGTTTTCATAGAGAAAGTTCAATAGAAATAGAAGGAGTTCATGTGAATTTTGTTAGTTGTATCCTGCAAATTGGTCATTTATCTTCCTCAATGATTTGGGACTGATATACCTGTACTGTACTGTCCACAGGGCTTTCATAAATAGACCAAAACCTTCTGCACTTTACCTTTATTCCCCCAATGTATGTGACCTGTTAATATCATTCTGGTAATAATTTTGGTTGAAATAATTAGCTAAGCATAGAGCATTATACAGGCACTGTAATACTGAGTTCATGTAACAAGTATTTCCTGAATTCCAAAGTCCAGTAAGAGCTAGACCAGTTCCTCAAATAACAGGATTAAAATGTTGAATCTGATTACTCCTACACCTTGTAATCTCTTCTTTAGGGTGACATATAGGCTTGTAATCCCAATAACCTGTTGGAATTGATGTTGGTGTCTTTTTCTCTTCCTCTTGAATAGCCTGTGTTAGATCTGGGGAGGAGTAGGAATATTTCAGCTCAGAGGGTTCCCTATCACACTCAGCAGGAAACTTGATTTTTTCATTTATAAATTCTACTTCTTTTTTTGGGGGGGGGCACACCTGGTCATGCTAAGGGGTTACTCCTGGCTCTATGCTCAGAAATCCTGGCAGACTCAGGGGACCATATGGGATGCCAGGAATTGAACCTGGATTCATCCCAGATCAGCTGCAGGTGAGGCAAACACCCTACCACTGTGCTATCTTTCCAGCCTCTGTAAATTCTACTTATTACAAGGTGTAATGAGATCCAGAATTTCTTGGTGGGACTGCCATCTGTAGAAATATAAACATATCTTTTTCATGCATATAGTGAATAATATAAGGAGAGGGGAACCTTGCATGAGTAGGGTGTAGAACCACATCAACAAAATATTGACACATGGTATGTGAGTTGGTCATTCCCAAAATAGTCCACTGAAATCTATTCAAGGGAGCTTTATTGTTAAGAGAATGAATGAGAAATTCAGTGTTTATGAAACTCTGGATGTAATGTGTTGAAGAAGCAGGCTTTTTTTAAAATTTAATACTTTAATCTAGCTGCCAAAAAGACCCCAAACTGGCCATCCAGGGTCATCTGAAGGAAATGAATGCCACTCAGGGTCATGAAGAATATTTTATAGGGAAGGGATATAGGGAGGTTCAAGCTTTCTGATGATCTTTAAAATAATTGGCTATTTTCTAGGGGTACTTAGAAGCACTTTTTTAAAGTCTATTACAACCAGTGGCCAGTCTTTAGGAATGGCTGCCAGAGTGAAGAGGTCAGGTTATAAGGCACCCATGGAAACCATGATAAAATTAACATTCTTTAAGTCAATTAACAACTGCCATTTTCCCAACTTATTTTGTTTAACAAAGACAGGAGAATTCCATTCTGGAAATGAGACTTCAATGTGTCTTAGCTTAAGTTGTTCCTATACCAGATCTATTAGCACCTTTAATTTTATGTTGTTGAGGGGCTACTGCAGTATCCACACAGGATCATGAGATTTTCACTGAATATGGTGGGGTCGCAGTCACTGAACCTCAATGCCCCTGATTAAAAAGGCATGTCCTCGTAATTAGGGGACAGAGAGGGGGTTGGGAGAAGAATCATGGCCAAGTATGTCACTGTTTTTGTTTTGTTTTTGTTTTTTGGGTCACATCCGGCAGCGCTCAGGGGTCACTCCTAGCTCCATGCTCAGAATTCGCTCCTGGCAAGCTCGAGGGACCATATGGGGTGCCAGGATTCGAACCACCAACCTTCTGAACACAAGCCAAACACTTTACCTCCATGCTATCTCTCTGGTCCCGCATGTCACCGCTCATGTAGGTCTTAACCCCATATATTCAGGGGCAGAGGAGCTACATTTTCCTTTGGGCAAATGCTTTTTGGCATTTGCTAAAAAGCCCAACACTATCAAAACAGAGGAAGAAGGCAAGGTGCCTACTCCATGCAAACCATAGATATCTTCTCTATGACCCATTTATAGGGCCAATATTGGGAAGAGATAATAGAAATATTGGCACCTGTGTCAAACATACCTTTAAACTTTGTTTCATGAGTCTCAAGGGTTATAAATGAGTGCTCGGCCTTTGTAATATTAGAGGTAAAGAACATCAGAGGATTAACAGAGACTGCTAGAGCATTGGTGTTACTGGAAACATCCAATCTTAGGGTGTTTGGAATGGCCAAGTGTTATAGAAGGGAGTAACAGAAGCTGGGCAATGTGCACTTCCTATTTAAAAGTCCAAATAATTGGTACTAAAATGGCAATTATTATTTCTCTACTATGATCATAATCTATCACCCTAACATGAACAGTAATTCCTTTAAGAGTCAGATTGCTTCTTCCCTGGAGCAGGACTACAGTGCCTGGCAGGATTGACCCCTTTATACCAGACTTTAATTTGTAGGGGCACTGAGATGCTGTTATGGTTATGGTGTCAAGGTAGGGGATATACAAGGCAGAATTTCCTGCAGTAACAGATTGCAGCAAATCTACTGATAGTGGCTCTGTTGGCTTGGACTGGGCAGGGGGCACAGATAGCAGTGTCCCTGAATCTATGGGACCTGGAGCTAGCCTCTTGCCCAGTTTACCAAGACAGGATGAGTGGGTAGTTGTCTGTAGAAGGTACATCCAGGAGGAGTCCTGCAGTTTCTGCAAAAATTCCCTGATTTACCACAGTTAAAACATCTACCCTGAACTTGTGGAGCTTGGGACTGGTCTCTTCTTCAGTTTCTCAAGACAGGATTACCAGATGAATGACAGTCTCTAGCCCTTGAAGAGGGCAGAGGAGTAATATTGCACATCATATAAACTTACATATGTAGATTTTTAACATTTTTCAAATGTCTGGAGTAATATACTTTGATTCAGGGGTGTGTCTTCCTCTCTGTGTGTCTGACATGTATAGCCCCATGGAGATAAATAGGGAATTCTTCTTTCTCTGGACCAGGACTTCACATTCATAGTATACATGTAACAAAACCCTTCATGCTCAGACTATGGCATGGTATTAGGAAATTTGGGTTAGGAACTGGTCCTCAGGTATAAAAGTGCAGAATATAATGAACTTGCTTCTCCACATATAATCAAAGAATACCTTTCAACATGAAGTTGTCCTTATCTATATAAGGAAAACCTGTACATAAGGAGGACATTAATAATAGGGGAGTTAAAAAAAGCATAATGTGCCTTCGTTTTTTTCCCAGGATTTTTTTTGGGGGGGTCACACCCGGCAGTGCTCAGGGATTACTCCTGGCTCTAAGCTCAGAAATCGTCCCTGGCAGACTCCGGGGAATATATGGGATGCCGGGATTTGAACTACAGTCCTTCTTCATGCAAGGCAAATATCCTGCTGTTGTGTTATCTCTGACCCCCATGACCCCCAAGATTTCTTTTTTTTTATTCTTTATACAATTTATCAACCACACACAATCAACTGTCACCACAATGTAGTTTTATTGGGCCAAAAGTGAACAAACACAAGTTTGAATATTATGAAGCCACATTCCTAAGCTCATTGTTGGATACAGTCAGTACATTTGGGAGAACAAAGGAAGATATAGTGAGAATTAATTCTTGTTATTACCTATATGTCAGGTATGTAAATATGAGCTGCTTGTTCAGAATAATAGAAAATATAATACATTCACCTTTGGAAAGGAAAATGCAGATGGTGAGGTCATTCCTATTTTAGTTGCCTTTTTGGTTCACTTTGATTTAAAGAGTATCAAAATTGGGACAGGATCAAATGTTTAAGAAGTCTTCATCAGGGGCCCTGGAGACAGCATGGAGGTAAGGCGTTTGCCTTTCATGCAAAAGGTCATCGGTTCGAATCCCGGTGCCCCACATGGTCCCCTGTGCCTGCCAGGAGCAATTTCTGAGCATGGAGCCAGGAGTAACCCTTGAGCACTGCCGGGTGTGACCCAAAAACCATAAAAAAAAAGTCTTCATCAAATTTAAAAAGAGACATAAATTGAGACTCAAGTTTACTTCCACGCTAAATATTTGGGGCGGGGCACAAACAGTGGTGCTCAGAGAGTTACTCCTTGTTCTGCACTCAGAAATTACTCCTGGTGGGTTCAAGGATGCCGAGAATTGAATTTGGGTTGGCCATGTGCAAAGCAAATGCCCTACCCACTGTGCTATTGCTCTGGCCCCCACACTGAATTTTATTTAGACAGGGACTTTGTATGAGGTCTTTTATCACAGTGCATAAATGTTTTTAATGACCACTGTAAGAATATAGAAGGGCTGAGATGATGTGACATTATCTAGGGCTCGAAAGTGGAAAGAAGCTAAAAAAAATGGGGGAAATTGATATACGTGCTGGAAATAACAATTCTGACCTATTTAAGAACTGCACTTGCTAAAAGTGGTCCCAGAACTGCTTAGTCAAATGTATTGCATGCTTTCTTTCTCTCTAGTTCTCTGAATTTTCTTCTCTTTTTTCCCATTTATGTTCTCAGGAAGTATGTACAGATGTCTCTTACTTACAAACTCTGGTTTTCTAGAAATCCTGGGCTATAATTTGGGGATGAAATGGCAATGCATTCTTTCAGTGCAACTTTCATTTATTCTAGGCTGAGCAAGTTCTATTCCTTGACAACATTGTAGAGCAGGTAGGGGAAGCAGGTGGTTGGACAATACTTGGGAAGTGCTCAGTGACTTTTTTGCATTGTTCTCAGGGGTTGCTCCCAGAGGAGATGTGGGACTGTCTTCCTCCCTTCCTCCTTCCTCCCTCCTTTTCTTCCTTCCTCCTTCTCTCCCTCCCTCCCTGCCTTCCTTCCTCCCTCCCTCCTTTCCTTCTTCCCTTCCTTCCTTCCTTCCTTCCTTCCTTCTTCCATCCCTCCCTCCCTCATTCCCTCCCTCCTTTCTTCCTTCCTTCATTGCCATTTTCAGTAGATCATGAATTTTTGTCAGTCTTCTTTTTTTTAAATTATATCTTTATTTTAGCACCCTGATTATAAATATGTTTGTAGTTGGGTTTAAATAATAAAAATAAAACCCCCTTCACCAGTGCAACATACTACCACCTATATCCTCACCCCCACCGCCCAGACACCCTAACTGTATTTGAAATAGATGTTCTACTTCTCTCTCATTACAATTGTCATGATGGTTGTTAGTATAGTTATTTCTCTAACTGCACTCACCATTCTTTATAGTAAGCTTCATATCATGGGCCCGTCCTTCCAGCCCTCATCTATTAGTCTTTGGGTCTTATTATAATAATGTCTTTTTTTCCTTTAAATTCCATAGATCGTGAGACTATTCTGTGCCTATCTCTCTCCCTCTGACTTATTTCACTCAGCATAATAGTTTCCATGTCCATCCATGTGTAGGAAAATTTTATGACTTCATTTATTCTGACAGCTCCATAGTATTCCATTGTGTATATATACCATATTTTCTTTAGTCATTCATCTGTTGAAGGGTACTGGGTTGTTTCCAGATTCTGGCTATTGTAAATAGTGCTTCAATGAATATAGCTGTACAGAAGGCATTTTGTATTATGTTTTTGTGTCCCCAGGGTATATTCCTATGAGTGGTATAGCTGGATCATATGAGAGTTCAACTTCCAGCTTTTTGAGTAATCTCCATATTACTAGATGGCATTCCTACCAGCAGTAAATGAGAGTTCTTTTCCTCCCACATCCACACCAGTGATACTTGTTCTTGTTCTTTGTGATGTGTGCCAATCTCTATGGAGTGAGATGGTATCTCATTGTTGTTTTGGTCAGCTGATGGTCAGTGATGTGGAGCATTTCTTCAAGTGTCTTTTTGGCCATCTGTATTTCTTCTTTGAGGAAATGTCTGCTATTTCTTCTCCCCATTTTTTCTTTTTATGTTCTGTCATTACCTTGTATATTTTAGATATGAACCCCTTATCTGGTTGGGTAATGGGTGAATAGTTTCTCTCATTGTTTGGGTGGCTTTGTATCCTAGTCAGTATTCCCTTTGAGGTGCAGAAGGTTTCCAGCTTAAAATAGTCCCATCTGTTTATCTCTGCTTCCAGTTGTTTGAAGAGTGATGTTTCTTACTTGAAGATGTATTTAGTCTCAATATCATGGAGTCTTTTACCTATATGTTGTTCTATATACCTTAGGTTTTCAGCTCTGATATCAAGGTCTTTAATCTATTTGGATTTGATCTTTATGCGTGGTGTTAGATGGAGGTCTGAGTTTGCTTTTTGCATGTAGCTGTTCCAACACCACTTGTTGAAGAGGCTTTCCTCGATCCATTTTGGATTTCTTGCCCCTTTATTAAAGACTAATTGATTGTATGTCTGAGAAACACTGAATACTCAAGTCTATTCCATTGATCTGAAGGTCTTTCTTTATTCCAATACCATGATGCTTTAATGACTATTGCTTTGTAATACAATTTAAAGTTGTTCCCTAAGGTTTTTTCTAGCTATTCTTGGATGTTCCACATGAATTTCAGTGATCCAATTTTTTGAAGAATGTCATGGGTATCCTTAGAGGAATTGTATGAAATCCAATGCTTTGCAGAGTATAGTAATTTTATTTTACTTTTTTTACAACTTACTAATTGTACCCCATAGTTACCATTTTTACTGATTTATTATGAAAAATTTAAACATATGCTAAAAAGACATTATAATAATGATAACTATCTACCTGTAACGCAATTTACACAATGAACTGAAGAATACTGCAAGTGTTTCATAAATGTATTTTTTTACTTTTAGTGACTTTAGCTGAGTTAGAATTGAAATAAGATCTAAAAAGTTCTTTATTTTAATTCATAATTTTCTGTTTCTCAATGTCTCGAAAATTTATATTTTTGAGAAAAATGATACATTTTAATATTCTACATTACCTGACATCTGGGGATAAGTAGGGATACAACATAGGCTTGCTTACTATGGGATAAGAATTCTATACTTATAGAGTTCTCTCCAGAAGGCACATTGTCAATTTTTGTCATATTAGTGTCCATTTCCTTGTTCCAGTAATTGGTCTGATTGCAAAAATTTTTTTTTTTTTGGTTTTTGGGTCACACCTGGTGACGCTCAGGGGTTACTCCTGGCTATTCGCTCAGAAGTCGCTCCTGGCAGGCAGGGGGGACCATATGGGGAACCGGGGGATCGAACCACGGCGGCGCAGGCACCTTACCTCCAGTGCCACCGCCCAGCCCCTGCAAAAATTATTATAGTTATTTATATAGCTTTTTTTTAAAATATATGGAATGCTTCACGAATTTGCATGTCATCCTTGCGCCAGGGCCATGCTATTCTCTGTATCGTTCCAATTTTAGTATATGTGCTGTCGAAGCGAGCACTATTTACATAACTTCTTGATTCATTATCTGGAATTTATTTATAAAAATAAAAGGCCAGAATTATCAACAAACAGGGAATGGGGTGGTGACACAAGTGGCAGGGCCTTTGCCTTGCACATGCTAGCCTAGGATGAACAGCGGTTCTATCCCCTGATATCATATTCCCAAGCCAGGAGCTATTTCTGAGTGTGTAGCCAAGAATAACCCCTGAGCATCATCGGGTGTGGCCCAAAAAACAAATGAATAAAACAATAAAAAGATAAAATTATCAACAAACAAAAAGGGGGAAGTTTTGAATTAAAATTTTGCAAAATGTATAAATTATATAACATAAAATATATATGAGTAATTTGCACTATAAATTTTGTTAGCACTCAAGAACCCATCCGATTTTTAAATTATTGAAAAGAGGTTCAAGAGGTCCATGGATGTGTCTGCAACAAATGCTCTAATAAGATTCTAAGTTCAATTCTCAGTACTTCCCACATAAGCCAAATAATGACATGGTGGCTCTGCTGGTTGGACCCTTGATGCTGTAACAAATTATATCTTCTTTGGTGTATCACAGCCAGGTGTTTGCAAGCACACGAACTACTGTGTCTTAGCTCCAGTTACCACCACAACTAAAAATGACCAACGACACAATGTGTACATCTTAGGATAGCCATTTTAATGATGCTAATCCTTCCAATCTATGAAAAAGCATGTGTCTCCCTTTCCTTGTGTCCTCTTTAATTTCTTGAAATAGGGTTTTGTAGTTTTCTATGTATAGGTTCTTCACCTTTTTAGTTAAGTTGACTAAAGGTATTTGAGTTTGTGGCACTAATGTGATCGGGATTTTTTTTATGTCCATTTCTTCTCTATCATTATTTGTGTATAAGAAGATCATTGATATGTATTAATTTTGTAGGCTGCCACTTTTCTATATGAATCTATTGTTTCTAGAAGATTTTGGGTAGGGTAGAGTAGAG
>PVKC010022988.1:0-17463 GCA_004027635.1 Crocidura indochinensis
TTTTTTTTATTTTTGTTATTATTTATTATTCCTGGCTCTATACTCAGGGATCAGTCTCAGGGAGACTATGGGAGACCATACGTGGTACCCAGGTATCATACCTAGGCAGGTTCCTGCAAGACAAGTGTCTTTACCCTGTGTTGTCTACCCAACTTCTAGTGTGAACTTCCATAGGCACTGTAACCTTACCTTTGATTGGTAAGCATCACATCTAAACATGTGCATACCATAGCCAGACATGTACAGTCTCTGAAGGGAATAAAATACAATTCTTTATTTGTAAAATATTTTTTGTTTGTTTGTTTTGGTTTTGGTTTTTGGGTCACACCTGGCAGCGATCAGGGTTCGCTCCTGGCTTCATGCTCAGAAATTGCTCCTGGCAGGCACAGGGGACCATATGGGATGCCGGGTTTCTAACCACCATCCTTCTGCATGAAAAACAAAACGCCCTACCACCATGCTATCTCTGGCCCCGTAAAATATTTTTTAATGCAGCTGTAATTCTTATGAGTCAAGTTTTCAGCTAATCTTTGAAGAAACGGAATTTAAGAGGTATTACATTTAAAGGTCTTCTTGGAACAGATGAGATCCTTACCTTATGGTGAATTCTTAGTTTGTGATGAAATACTAACTTACTTGGATAGTTCTTGTACCAAAATGATGCACTATCCCAGTTAGGGTATCCAGTTATCCTTTTTACAAACCGAGCACTAGGTAAGTCAGTGTTATTGGAAAAGTTCATTGGAAATATGATGATCCTGTTTGATGCCACTGTACCTGCTCTTGTTGTAATGTGGTTTGTCTTAAGATTGAGTAAACAGGCTTTAAGTGACTAAGATTTGAGATAGGAGAAAAGGAATAGAGTTTGTTCAGAGGTTTGTGTATCTAGTTCATTTGCTGTAGTCTTTGCTGACTCTTTTCTAAAGATTCTAAACACTAGCCACTCAGTTCATTTCATTGACTTTAAGTGGTTTCCCACCTTGTTCATTTGTTAGGCGGTACAGGTTAGTAAAAGAGCATAAACTTGGTCAAATTCTGCTTTAAAGGGGTTATTTCAGTGGTGCTGGGGTTTGGGTACAGCCCATCCAGTACCAGAGGTGGAACCTAAGGTATGAAGCTACCACATGAGCTAGGTATTTTATTCGAATCTGTATACACCAGAATGGCAGTCTTGATACCACAGAATAAAAAAGTAAATTACACAGGGATCAGGAGATAAACTCAAATGTAATACAACCTGTGTGAGGCCTTGAGTTTTTGTTTCTGTTTTTATTAAATAATGGAAGGGGAAGGGGCTGGAGCATGCACAGCAGTGTTTGCCTTGCAAGCAGCCGATCCAGGACCTAAGGTGGTTGGTTGGAATCCGGGTGTCCCATATGGTCCTCCGGGCTATTTCTGAGCAGTTAGCCTGGAGTAACCCCTGAGCACCACTGGGTGTGGCCCAAAAACAAAAACAAATGAAAGGGGAAGATGCAGGCACGTGTTGCATTGCTGTGGGCTACTGCTGTATCTGAGTTTGGGGATTACTTATGGCAGTGCTGGGATCGAATCAGGGTAAGCTGCAAGCTGCATGCAAGGCTAGAGCTTTATTACCCTGTACCATCTTTAGTACCTGAAGCCCTGAGTTTCATACCAGTGGATCAGGAATCATAGAGGAGATGTTCCTATTTAATAAATAAAGCTATACAGTGAGTATAGCCTCATTGCAAAGCCCATTAGAGTCTGTGTCAAGATGCATCTTTATGATAGAATGCTGTGTTACATGCTAATGCAGCACTTGCTGCCTGTTTCACATTGTACAGAAAACCTACATTCTTAAACCCGTTGTACCCTTAATTTGGAAAGGGGTGGTAGTGGTATGTTTGGATAATTTGGTGAAAATCTGGTCACAAACTGTTACTTTGTGGAGAATTCAGAGATAGTGGCATTTGAACTGGTTCTGAAAGTAGCTATAGACCCAATGGTGCTGGGTGCCGGATGCCACTAGACCTACCGCTATATACTGAGTTCCAGGATTCAAAACCTGTGCCTCTGTTTACCAGGCATGTATTCTAGTCCATCAAATGATCTTGGCAAATGTTTAATTTGTTAACTTTTATTTCAAAAATATTTTACTAACCTACAATTGAAAGTGAATCTGTTTTCATGTTATTTTTTAAATTTTACTAAGAATTTGAGTTGTTCTTTTTTTTGTTTTATTTATTTTTATAATTTAAACACCATGGTTACAAGGATTTTTATACTATCCGTTTTTCCCCCCACAGATAGTTGTTCATGATTGAGTTACAGTCATACAGTGTACAATAATCTTCACCATTGAGCATTTCCCACCACCAATGTCAACAGTTTACCTCTCACCCTCCCTAATGTATGGTGTAGTTATTAAAGGTGTTTTTTTTTTTTCTTTGTCAGAAAAATCTCATAGTTTCTCTTTTTCTGCTCCTTGTTTCTTTTGTGGGTGTTCGGGTGGCCTCCCAAGCAGTGCTCAGTAGGCAAGAGGCTGCTCTGAAAACAAATTGGTAGTATGACTCAGTGCTCAGGTCTGGTGATGCATTGTGGTCTGGATTCCAGTCCTTGTACATGCAAACATTGCATCCCAACTCAGCTTAAGCTATTCCCTGGCCCCCTTATATTTCTCATACTTATTGCAGAAGTGGGATTGGAGAGGGAATAGAAAAGGATAGGGGTAAGGAAGTTGTTACATGTAATATACTTCAGAACATTACTTTTCCATCTTTAGAAATGCCTACCAATTATCCTTCCTCGGACACTGAAGAAAAAAAATGGAAAGATTTGTACCTAAAAAAAGCTGACAGGACTAGAGTATAAGTACAACATGCAGAGTATTACCCTTGCATATAGATATACAGTACCTTTTGGTCTGCTGAGGCTCTCCAGGAGTGCTGAGGCTCTCCAGGAGTGGTCCCTGAGTCCAGAGCCCCTCAGAAAAACTAGTGAGAGAGCCAGAAGGAGTAGAGAAGTAGCTGCTAGAAGAAGGCTAAGTATGGAGGCCATGTGAGGAGGTGTACATGGTGGTAGGGACTGTGAAATCAAGCTGGTTGATTTCCTGAAACTTCATCTGACTGCTTTGTGAATCTCTGCCCTCACCCTGCAACTTTTTTTTCTTAATATTAATTGGGGGGGGGGGGCTTGGGCCACACCCAGCGGTGCTCAGGGGTTACTCCTGGCTGTCTGCTCAGAAATAGCTCCTGGCAGGCACGGGGGGACCATATGGGACACCGGGATTCGAACCAACCACCTTTGGTGCTGGAACGGCTGCTTGCAAGGCAAACACCGCTGTGCTCTCTCTCCGGGCCCAATATTAATTTTTATTTTGACCAGAGTAATATTTTAGGTACATATTGACATTGAATCAGGGGAATTCCCACCACCAGAGTTGTCCTCCCTCCACCCCTGTTCCCAGCATACATCCTCTAACCTCTTCCCTTACCCCTCGGGCTTCTAGTTATTATAAGTGGTAATCCGAGGCATCCTCCAAAACAGTGCTCTAAAATATTGGGGGATGGGGAATTTCATCTATACCCATGAGACTACTTAGTGTTTCTTTGCCTGTTAGATAACATTAGGGACACCAATATGTGAATATGTGAAACACTTAGGACTCTAAAACTATTTCCTAGTTTTTTCTCTTAAATTTCTGGATTTTGGGTCTCACTAGTTTTTCTGAGGGGCTCTGGACTCAGGGACCACTCCTGGAGAGCCTCAGCAGACCAAAAGGTACTGTATATCTATATGCAAGGGTAATACCCTGCATGTTGTACTTATACTCTAGTCCTGTCAGCTTTTTTTAGGTACAAATCTTTCCATTTTTTTTCTTCAGTGTCTGAGGAAGGATACTTGGTAGGCATTCCTAAAGATGGAAAAGTAATGTTCTGAAGTATATTACTTGCAAGGGAAATTCTTTTTTGTAAAATCTGCATGGTCTGTGTTAATATATGTACTGTGACATACAAAGTGAACTTTGCTTCATTTATTGACTTTAATTATGGATTAAACAATGGGTATTTCCCCATTTTAATTTCAAGAAATTAATTTTAAGCTTAGTACTGCTGCAAAGCACACACCTTGTGTGTATAGACCTGGGTTCTTGGGAAACTGTGTGTGTGTGAAGATTAATTTACTTGTATTTAGCAGCAGTAGAAAGTACAGAAAGGGGGGGGGTAGCCTTTTGTACTTAAATATTTGGAATCTGAGCCAGAGAGGGGGTGGGTATAGCAGGTATGGAAATAGTCGTGCACATAGCAGACCCTGGTTTGTTTCCCAGCGCCTATGGTTCCCTAAGCCCCACCACGGAGGATCCGGCAGTGCAGAGCCATGAGTAACCCCTGAGCAACCCCAGGTTGGGGGTGGGGAGAGATTGTTAGGGTTGTATAAGGAAATTAAGAATGTTGTGCAGTAAATGATTTTGGCAAAATAAAGTGATAGTAGACTCTAAATTATCTGTGTTATAAAAAATGATTGCCTTCAATAAATGTCACAAGGTAATAGGGGCTTCTTTTGTCCTGATTATAGTCTGTCCTGAAATTGCTCTAAGAATAACCCTGGGAAAGGCCCTCAAGTGTTAACCAGCAAGTTTAAAGAATATCCTTGTTATCAGGAAAAACTGTACAGCAAGGTCTTGGATCTCCTGCATCAGGGACATAGACTAAAGCTATTTCATCTTCTAAAGCTGAACAGAGGAATGTTTGTATAGTTTTCTGTTAAAAGATCTTTTACATTTAAGGCTTTGGGAATTTAATGATAAACTATTATCAGTCATATTTTCTTTTCTACGTTACTCTTCATTGGGCTGAGTGGTACCACAGTACCTGGGATGGCTTGTACGCAAGGCAAGCACCTTACTGGTTAGCCCTAGTCCAGAAATGTTTTGAGAAGTTAATATTAAAAAAGGGGGGGGGGTGGAACCATAGCACAGCTGGCAGGGTGTTTGCTTTGTAGGTGGCCAATCTGGGTTTGATCACTAGCATTCCACATGGTTCCACAAACCTACAGCTCTGCACTCAGAAATAGCTCCTGGCAGGCTCGGGGCTATTTGAGTTGCCCAGGATCAACCTGGCTCCGTCCTGGGTTGGCCGCATTTAAGGCAAATGCCCTACCGCTGTGCTATCACTCTGGTCACTTTTATCTTTTTAAAGCCAGGTTGGGGGCTTTAAAACTTAGCCTATTTACTATAAAAATAGTTCTGTACATTTCTTTTCTTTTTTTGGGGGGGGGGTTTGGGTTTTTGGGTCACACCCAGTGACGCTCAGGGGTTACTCCTGGCTATGTGCTCAGAAGTCGCTCCTGGCAGGCACAGGGGACCATATGGGAACCGGAGGATCGAACCGTGGTCCGTCCTAGGCTAGCACAGGCAAGGCAGCAGGCACCTTACCTCCTGCGCCACCTCCCGCTCCAGTTCTGTACATTTCTGCATATTTTAAACTAGTTTTCTGTCACTGAAGTCCATTGGATCATAAGGAGAAGGTGAAATGAACAGAAAACAAGTGGTCTTTTTAGGATTCTGTTCTAGTCAGCCTGCAGGGCCTTTTAGTTTTTAGTGAGCAAAGAAAGTTGTTGGGATGAGCAAAGTTAGAATCTAGGTGTGCTCATCTAAGATTGACCCTTTTCTCAGTCTTCACCTAGCTTTGTATTTTTCTGCAGTGTTCATTTATTCTTTAAATACCTTTTACCTTTACCCACTAAGTAATTTTATTGAATGGCCATAGCTTTCACTTTGTACTGTGCCAAATGCCTGGTGACAAATAATTAAGATGGTAGGTTGGTTGTTTGGCATCAAAGTGCAGTGTAGTAAACAAGCTTTGCACGGTATCTAGAGTGAACTCGGATTGTTTGGCAGCCAGCAATGTTCTTGGGCCAGATTGCCCCACAGTAGAGCACAAGCAATTGCTTAATTGCAATACTTCCTCAAAGTAAATTTTTCTTACCTTGCTTTTGTTCTTCTGACTTTATTACTTCCTTTTGACAGTATTCATTTGGGAAGCCTTCTGACCAGCTGATCTGTTTGTGTCCCAGTGAGTGCTTGCTTGTGCAGTGTTTTGTTCTGTAGGTGGTTTTTGAGAGCATTAATCAAGTCCTATGTCCTCTTTGAAGGAAGAGAACACTTTAGGATAGATGCTGCCACCTTTGCCTTTGTTAAAGCCCATGCAGAGAGAGTTATCTGTTTGTGATCAAAGTCAGATTAAGTTCATTCCTCCCTTTTTAGGCTGTGTTTGGATCCCTTACCCACTGATAAATGAGGCTGCTAGCTCACACCAAGAGAGACTTTGAGGCAGTTGTATTTCCTGAGGCATTATCCTAAGGTGGCTGAGGTGTCATCCTAGGTGACCACAGGGCTTGAGTTGGGTGGGAGAGGCCAGTAGGAGGTCCCCATGATGAAATAGCACATTGATGAGTGTCACCTGTCTGGCAGCCTGTCTCACCCTATCACATCTGTTTCCCAGAGCTGGTGCTCTAATAACCCAATCTGGCAACTCTTTATTTTCTTGAAAGGATAGATACATATTGAAGGTTTCCTTTGTTTGACTTTTCTAGGTGTGTTTTTATTGTTCAGTGCTCTTTCACTGGTTCTGCGAATCAGCCAGATTTAGACTGTCCAGTTGATTTTCTCTAGACTACTTCATCCTGGAGAAAGTTGAGAGGAGCTATGATAGGAAGGTGATTTAACTCATTTGGGTATTTGGAACTTATTGTATTATAAATGTAGTCTCTAAATGAGAAGACTGTTGGAACAGATTTCAATTTTATATGGATAGTGTGCATAAGCTTTCCCTTCTCACTTTCCTTTGGATCGGATAATCATGTATTGTGAAAAGTATTTGGCACCACTTGGAATTCATAAACAATAAAGTGAAGAGCCTGTGTCAGTTGGAGATTGGCTCAGGCATACTGGTTAATGGCACAATGAATATGCCGCTTGTCTAAGGTTTTTTTCATAATGACTTTCAGTCTTGACCCTCTTGGGAGCTACTCCGAACCACAGTTGCCTTTCATTGCTCTCTGTGTGTTGTCTGTGCCAGTCACAGAGCTGCGGGGGGCACCAGCTCAGAATAATTAGATTGATGAGTGAATGGCACACTTGAATTCCATTTTCTTTCCAAGGGATTACCAGTGTCCGTGTAATAAAATAAGATTAACCCTCTACAACAGGAATATTTGAAAGCTGTCAGTAGAATCTGGACAGGGGGTGGAGTGTGGGGTTATGGGAGGGAAGGAGGGAGAGGGAGAGACAGAGAGAAAAGAAAAACGTTTTTGTAATCTATCCATACTAAGACAATGTACAGGAAGAAAAAAAAAACATCTGATTTTATTTAGTTGCCATAAACTGTAATAAATTACCTAAGAAATTATAAAGTTGGAAGTAAAAATAAGTGTGAAAGTTATAAGGCAATGTATGTAAGGCAAGTAATGATACATCTTTTCTTGAATGTTTTAGAAAACCTCGGATCAATTCTCAGCTTGTGGCACAGCAAGTGGCCCAACAGTATGCCACTCCACCACCCCCTAAAAAGGAAAAGAAGGAGAAAGTTGAAAAGCAAGACAAAGAGAAACCTGAGAAAGATAAGGAAATCAGTCCTAGTGTAACCAAGAAAAATACCAACAAGAAAACAAAGTGCGTTTTCCTGCTTTATTTGTACAGAATTATTTTACAGCTGAATTGAAACTTCTTTAAATGCCTTTTTCTTGTATCTCTCTTCCCCAATTTAGACCAAAGTCTGATATTCTGAAAGATCCACCTAGTGAAGCAAACAGTATACAGTCTGCAAATACGACAACAAAGGCCAGTGAAACGAATCACACCTCAAGGTATTTGAAACCTGAATGAAATAGTAAATTGCAGTAAATTTACCTGGTTATAATCAGGAACCAAGAGTTCCTGTCTCTTGGGTTTAGAGGTGAAGAAGGGCTAGAGTGAAGAATTGAATTGTGGATGTGGATTTGTTGACTTTCGTTGTATCCACACTATATTTTTTAAAGATGTATGTGATCTTTTTTTGGGGGGCAGAGGGTCGGGTTTTGGATCATACCGGCAGCGCCCAGGGGTTACTCTATGCTTAGAAATTGCTCCTGGCAGACTTGGGGGACCAGATGGGATGCATGCAAAGTCTTACCTCCATGCTCTTTCTCCGGCCCCGATGTATGTGATTTTTTATAGTTAGATCCCTGTGACCCAAATACAGAGAGAACAGGAGAAAAGGCTACATTTACATTGATCATTCTGCATTCTGCAGTGCTCCAAAGCTTTTGAAACTATTATTGCTGAACTTAATTGTTGTTGGCAAACTTTGGTGTGTGTGGTGAACACTAGATTGGGTACCCCAGTGTCTTGAAGTCTATATGTGTGTTCCTGACTCTCCCCCAGAAGATGCTTTACGTCCATAGCTGATTTAATCTACTTTTTCCCCTGTGGTGTTGCTTTCAGGCCCCGGCTGAAAAACGTGGACAGAAGCACTGCACAACAGTTAGCAGTAACTGTGGGCAACGTCACCGTCATTATCACAGACTTTAAGGAAAAGACTCGTTCCTCATCAACCTCTTCTTCCACAGTGACCTCCAGTGCAGGGTCAGAACAGCAGAATCAGAGCAGCTCAGGCTCCGAGAGCACAGACAAGGGCTCCTCCCGGTCCTCCACGCCCAAGGGCGATATGTCAGCCATCAATGATGAATCTTTCTGAAATTGCACATGGAATTGTGAAAACTATGAATCAGGGTATGAAATTCAAATCCTCCACCTGCCCGTGCTGCTTGCACCCCTGGAAAGTCTTCTGCGGACATCGACCTCTTAGTGATGCTGCCAGGATAATTTCTGCTTGCGATGGGCATTTGGCCACCAAGGAATTTCTCACCCTGACGATTACTCTTGACACTTTTATGTATTCCATTGTTTTATATGATTTTCCTAACAATCATTTATAATTGGATGTGCTCCTGAATCTACTTTTTATATAAAAAAAAATCTGCTGTGCACAATTTTCCATGTACATTACAACTGGTTTTTGTTTTGTTGTTGGGAGGGTTGGGAGGGGGAGGGAACTTTTATTTATTGTGTTCACAAACTCCATCTTTTCAGCATATCCTTTAAGTTTAGTTCTTTCTTCCAGTTATACTATGTACTATCAGTTTTGATATAACTATATATAAATATAAAATTATATATAAAGGGTTATTGAAACCAATCCATGGCAACGCTGGTGCTTGATACACTGTGAAGTGAATACAGCATTGAACAGTTACAGATCTGGAACAGTCCCTTCCATGAAAGTGCTGAAATTAAATTAAAATCAGTCTTACATGAAGTGTGTTCCAACCCAAGTGGGAACTCGATTCTCATCTGTTTAAAGAGTACTGGATGATATAAAAAATATATTTTTTAAACAATGTGATCTCAAATTTAAAGACTGCTCTAGATAGCCTGCATTTTTTGCAATGGAATAACTGACAAATCACAAATGTTTAGTTGGGACAGCTTTGATGATTCAAAAGTAACTAAACTAGCTCCAGAATGCCAAGTATTCAGTGTAAATTATGGTTACATGTTAACATTGCTTTTTTACTTACATGAAAATATGGTATTCTGTAACTCAAATTTCATCCATTTTCCAGACCTCTACTCATGTCTGAGGTAAATCTATAAATTGCTTCTTAGTTTTAGGATTAAACTGTCTAAACTGTATTTTTCAGACCATTCAAGAAGCAAACCCCTGTTTCCATTTTGCACGTGACATTGCAGTGGTGGTTTTTGTAATTGAGATTTGTTTGCCTCTTCTTGTCTTGTTTCCCTGAGCCCTTACCCTTATTCCGTTGTTAGAATTAATTTTCCTTTTTTTAAAAAAATCTACTTGTTTGTTTAGATTCTACTCATTTGTTTTACTGAACAAAGGTTATCAACCACACATCCAATCCTGACATGGAGCTTTTGAGTGTTTGGAGACATTACTCAGTTCCCTGCTGTGAGAAGGAGCACAGTGGAGAATGGCTTGAGCGCTGAGTCCCTGGGAAAGCTTATACTTCCTTACAGCCCAGCAAGGGAGTGATCTTTTCCTTCCCTGATAGCTTGAATAAACTCTCTTCCAAAGTTGTTTTTTATTTTTATTTTTTTCATTCGGGCTTGCCTTTTGGTGGGGGGTGGGGGGGCGGTGCTGTCTTACAAAACATAGACCACTAATATAATTTCACCTCTCCTCATTTCAAAAAAATCTTTTGTTTCATTTTATTTTGGATTTGAGGTCTCTTTTATTTGACACTTAACCTTCATATCCACAGACTTGAGATTCCTTTCCAGCACAGGAATGTGACATCACCTTCCTCTCTTCGATCATACTTTAGGGAACTTGCAGGAGGGAAACTGATCTGTATTGGAGTGCACCATATTTGGTGTGAAAAAGGTGGTTTGCTTAAGAAGTAACTTCTGTTTGTGGAGGCAACGAGTAAAATTGAAAATTAACAGCTTGATTTGAGTAGCCAACAGGAAAGGTTCCTTTCACATTTACATTAAAACTATTCTGTAGTCACTAATGTACCATAATTTAAATTCTGTTCTCAAAGGTATAGATTATAAAGCAGTGCCATTTGTGGTCCTATTCTCAAATGCATGGACAATGTTCCCCTCTTTTTAAAATAATGCTTGTATCTGGGATGCAAGCTATACTTGTCTTTTTAAATACATTTTTAAAGTATTTATTAACGAACCAAAGGAGATTCGATGCTTTGTGTAAGCATCAGGATATATAATACATAGTGATTTGACTATGAATTTTAAATCCACATTTTAATATTAGTGGGCTATTGCAAAGACATTCCTTCTAAAGTTTTAATATTCCTTTTATTAAGGGTCTCAGGGAGGGTAAATTAGTCAGCCATATTTATTTTCCAGAGATGTAAGGAATTGCTAAGTTTTTTAATTAACTTTTTAAAAAAATTTTAAGATGCCACCAAACTCAATGTGGGTTGCACTGCTTTTTGAACCATTAAGTGTTGGTATGCACTTTGTTCAGAAACACTGTGTACTTTTTCGAAATTAGTTTCATGTAAAGTGATTGGACCCCCAGATTAGTGGAAAAAGCTGATTAACCAGCTACTCATAGGCTGCTAATTAATCCATTGCCAATGTCTTGGTTTTTCAGTTTTGCCTCCGTGAGAAAAAGAAATTAGAGGATGGGAGGGGTGAAGGAAGGGAGGATTGCCTTAGAATAGATGGGATGAAATTGCCATTTTGATAGAAACTGCAGCTAGCACGGGACTTCTCTCAGCAGTCAGATATTACCAGGCTTGACCTACAGCTGCCTGTGTATTCTGATGAGGTAGTGAGATGGCAGGAACCTTAGACTTTTAATTTTTGAAATTGATGACATCCCTCAGGCATGTATTCTGGAAATGGAATTCCTTTAACTTCTGTATTTGCAGTTTGCCCTGCAATTAGTAGGCAGCGCGTAAAGACACTAGTGTAGATTATAAAGATATATATTAAAAGAGGACCAGAAATACTTGGTATTCAGTGGCACAGATAGCAGGTTATAAAATCCAAACAAAAGCACAGTGTTAACGCTTGCAATTTTCCATTTGTTTTGCCACCATACGGTTGCTCACACTTGTGTGTGCACATACAGAGCTCATTTGACTTGCTCTGCTCGAGTCATGCAGTTGGAAAAAAAAGTGAAGACATCCTGACACCCACAAAATATTTTAATCAAAACCTTTCAGTTTCAACCTGGATATTTAAAAACATTGGCAGAAGCTTCTGTGAGTTTAGTTCCACTAAGATGTATCACCTGCCTTATCAAGATCATTCTCAGTCTACTTTTTTAAGCTACCGTATCTTAAATTATTGAAAATTTATTAATTGCTGAATCTATAATAACCTTTGCTTGTATGTAACCGAAAGTGGTTTAAGAGCCAACATTTAGAGTATGACAATGGAGCTGAACAGTTTTTAATGCGCAAGCAGTTCTGTTCTTGTGTATGACTTGTAACCTTAATTTACTGTGTAAAGATGGTTACATTATTTCCTTAGCTTTGTTTGTTGGAGACAAATAGAGAATGCTTGTTAAGTATGTCAAAACATAATCTTGTGAATTTTTGTTAATGTATTATACGAGCTATATTTTTCATTTGCCCAAAAAAAAAGACAGCTTGTATAACGCTTTTGGAAATTTCTGCTCTGTAACGTCCTTAGAGCTGAGAGTCTGTTAGGTTTGTTTTTGTTTTGTTTTTTTATTTTTTATTTTTTGTTTTCTATTCATGCTAAAGTGTCATTTGGTGGTTTTGTGAACTGGTCAGAAATTCACAGGTCTTAAATGTTTTGGGGAAATTTATATTGGACACTGCTCTTTGTCTAGCAAATAAAAGATGTTAATATATTCCTGTTACTGGCATGTGCACGACTATGTGATTAGAAGCCACTTTATCATTTTCCTGCTTTAAATAGAAATGTCTATTTATGAATTTTGCTTGTAGTTTTTTCACAAATAAAATAGTAAAATTTACATTGAAATTTTTATTTTTGTCTGTGCTCTTAGAAAAATAATTACTTTTCTTACCCACACTTTTATTCATTTCTGCTAGAAAATTGCCTTGTGTAAATGAGGCTTATTTTTAAGAATTAAGTTGTTAGAAACTAAAGTTGAGTTGCAGATCTCTCCACTCAGAAAGCTATAGCAGGAGATAATGTGCAATTAGGAAATGATAAAATTTTGGCCAAAACCCAGGCTGTGTCTGAGTGCCCCCCTCAGACAGCTTGCAGTGCTTTCAAGAAGGAACTAGCATGACTAATTAATTCAATTAGAAACATCTGGCCAGTTGCAGTGGGTAAATTGTGACTCAGACCAATGTAGTGGAGATGTAATGTTTGGTGTAAAAGCTAAACAGGTGAAACTTTCTGCCTTCATGCTGAGGAGACCTTGGCTTCAGCCATGGCTGAAGGAATTGCTTTAAGACCCATCCTTGGTCTTTTTTTTGTCTTGGGTCCTTACATGAGGCAGAGCTAAAGGACCCTTTCACTAAAAGGGTCCAGAGCAGAAATCTAATAGTGTTTTGACATCTCACAGGATGCAAATAGGCAATCTGCTCTACTATTCCTAAACTGCTCTTTATACCTCAGGGATTGCACCTTTGGGGAATGATGGAAGTTGTCTCCCACAACTTGGCCTGTTACTGAAAATAAATAAAAGGATGACTTGTAGAATGGCTCCCTTCAGACTTGTCCTCAGGTTAACTTTTGTTTGGGGGCCACACCCAGCGGTTTGCCTAGGGATTAGTCCTGGTTCTGCACTCAGAAATCGCTCCTGGCAGGCTGGAGGGGGGGGGGGGCATAGCGCATGCCGGGAATCGAACCCGGGTTGGCTGCATGTGAGGCAAATGCCCTCCCACTGTACTATTGCTACAGCCTCTTGGTCTGGCCAACTAGCTTTATGCTTGGTTGAAGCAATGTCCCAGCAGTTCTGAAGAGATCTCAGATTTAGGATAGAAGATTATCAAGGTTTTGTTTATTGATCATCAAAAGCTAGGTACCTTTATGGTGTTCGTCAATAAAATGCAGTCTTAGTCCCAGCATCTTGGAATGTATTACACACAGGAGAAACACAACTGAATATATAAAGGTGCCTTTTTTCTTAGGAAAGGGTTAAGAACCTTTTTTTCCTAGCCTAAGGAATTCAGCCATCACCCACCCCACAGAGGCTACTTCTGTGCATTCATTGTACTCATCTTCTGAATGAAAAGGCAGTTGTGCCCTTTTGGAGATGTCTCTAGTAGAGTTATCTCATTGGCTGGATTACTAGCAATCTGCCAGAGTGGGAAATGTGTCCATTTGAGGTATTCCCAAAAGCAAAACCTCTAATCCATGATATTGTCAAGGTCTAGATACCTCCTGCCTACAAAAGACTATGCAAGACCACAACAAATGAGAAGAAACATTGATCTGGAAACAGTAGCCACTGGTAGTGTAAAATCATGAGTTTAGTGACCTATCTGCCCAGTTTCCCAGTACCAAAGGGAAACTGTAGGGGTGGGACTGCCAATGGTACCTAGTATCAAGCTTGAATGCAGATGTAACTGGGTAAGATGGGAACAGAGGGCCCGGGAGATAGCATGGAGGTATGCAAAAGGTCATTGGTTTGAATCCTGGTGCCCCATATGGTCCCCCATGCCTGCCAGGAGCAATTTCTGAGCATGGAGCCAGGAGTAACCCCTGAGCACTGCCGGGTGTGACCCAAAAACCAAAAACCAAAAAAAAAAAAAGATGGAAATAGAAGTGGCTAGCAGCATTCACTTCCTAATCGATCCCCACTGCCCATTCTGAACTTTTAAATGGCGGAAAAAAATATTCAATTTTGAGGTGATCTCAGAATGGGGGCTGGAAAAGTGTGCCCCCCAAAATACACCTGAAAGCCCAGCAGCCATTACCTTCACCTGGCACTTTCCTGTGTAAAAAAACAGTCCAGCTCCTTGTAAGCTTCAAAAGAAAATGATGGCCGCTAACTTCCCAGGAATCGCTTGGGGTCGTTCTCAGAATGAGTGGGGGCAGATTTCCTTTTCTGCCTGAAGGCACAGCAGTCCATCCCACACCTGACACCCTCCAACAGAAACCTCCCAGCTCCACAGCTTAATGTTATCCAATTACCAAGCCACCAAATTTGTTCCAGATCTATAGATTCTGGGTTGCGTGACTGCAAGTGATTGTACAAGACCTCAGATTTCATAATAGTGTAAGCTCAGTGGGATCACAGCAAATCGAATGGGAAGGTACATAGAAGACTACCAATTTCAAGGAGCCTAAACAGTAACATAGAATGTTCAACCTCAACAATCACAGTCCAGTAAATCCTTAAACACTGACTTTAGTTACACCATTGAGAGATATAACAGTCATTTCAAATTGACCCCTATTGATCTAAGTTATGTTATTTCCATTTGTCTGAGTAATAAACAACATGAAGTAAATTTACACCTGTGTAGGCTAAGGTGGTGGGTATGGAACCAGAGACACTGGTAGAGGACAGACCACCCAGGTAGGAGAAGTGTTTGAATATTTAATGCCTGAAACAACTGTATTATGAACATCTTGGTAAATCACAGCATGTAATAAAAGGGGCTTTGGGGTATTTTTGGTTTTGTTTTATTGGGGGGAAGCCACACCCAGTGATGCACTCAGAAATTGCTCCTAGCTTAGGGGACCATATGGGATGCCAGGGTATCGAACTGCAGTCTGTCCTAGGTTAGCACGTTTAAGGCAAATGCCCTACTGCTTGAGCCACCGTTCTGGCCCCAATAAAAAGTATTTCTAAAAAATTTTAAAATCATTTGTGACCTGACAGTTTTATAAAATCATATTTTAGTGTCAATAGATACATGTTTTATTGGAACCTAGTTATGCCTCTTTATTTCCTCATATATTTGGGGTTTCTTTTGGGGGCAGGATACACCTGACATTGGTCAGAACTTAAACCTCATGGAGCTCAGGACCGTATCAGGGGCTGGGACATACAAGACAAGTACCTTACTTGCTGTAATATCTCTGCCTCCCCCATTGCATATTTTAAAGCTCTCACAAAGAACTGATAATAGAATAGATATAATAGAGGTAGTAAAGGATCTGGTAATAGAAACTACGCAACCCATTTTCTGGCCCCCTAGAGACAGAGTATTCTGAGCCTTAGAGCACTGTGTCACCTCAACACTGAGGCAGGTGGTTCCTAACCTGGCCATTTTCGTTCCATAAATGGGGATAGGAGGAAGAAAGCACTGCCCTGGTTTTGTACAAACAAGTAATTGGCCCCAGACCCCCCCAGCTATTATAATTGCAAGATTCAAGAGTAGAACCAAATATAACTGGTCATTGAATCCAGCTTTTATTTTTCAAGAAGTAAAATAAGAGGGACTGCAGAATGGAGTCTGGATAGTTTCAAAGACTGGATAAGAGCCCTGGGTTTTATCTTTGGCACTGCATGGTCCCCTGAGCACCTCTGAAGACCATTACTGTTCCCCTCATACCCTGAAAGAGGTAAAATGGGTGCCTTATCCCAAAAGAGTTCCTTGGAACACCAAGAACTTAGTTGGCTGAGGTCAAGTGAATCAGGTAGATAGCATATAATTTGCAAGCCTTTTGAGGTATTACAGGACTGGGCAACATGTCAAAAACTCTGGGGACCCGGGAGATAGCATGGAGGTAAGGCGTTTGCCCTTCATGCAAAAGGTCATTGGTTCGAATCCCGGTGCCCCATATGGTCCCCCGTGCCTGCCAGGAGCGATTTCTGAGCATGGAGCCAGGAGTAACCCCTGAGCACTGCCAGGTGTGACCCAAAAAAAAAAAAAAAAAAAAAAAACTCTGGGAAGTGCCTTAGAAAAGAAACTCCTCTAGTAGGTTTCATAATGTATCTGATCTACATACCAGTAGCTCATTAGTCCTGCAGTTTGTCTCTGATCACTTGCAAGTTGTCAAGCCTCTTTGAATCTTGGTTTCTCTGTGGAAAGTTGAGGAAGACATGGGACTGAGTGAGCAATAAAGTCTTGGCTGGTCAGTACTCACAATATGCGTGTTCCCTGCCTTGCCCTGGGGAAGGTGGGGTGGGTTTAAAGGTGGGGGATGGGGTCCTATGAACTACACATTCCCCCAGAGCAGCCACATTGGTTCCATGGTCACTTTGCAAAGGGACCACTTCACCTTCTATGGTACCACTCAAAGGCATAAAAGAGAACCCCAGAGTTTTGATAGTTGGAAATGAGTAAGAACTGGGAGTTTGAAAGGAGGTAAAGTGACATGGATGACACCCTTTCAGTTAACACTATTGCAAATCATTATGCCTAAAAGGAAAAAAGAAAAAGCGGGGTGGTGTCTGCCACTGAGGGAAGCTTGGAGCAGGAGGCATGGGAGTGAAACTTGGAACATTGATGGCAGGTGACTGGTAAAGGGTCCAGGGTTTCTGGCTTGTCACCCCCTACCCACCTGGACCTTCAGCTGAACAGTGATTTCCAGCCCTAGTGGCCCAGACAGCAGTCAGTCTGCCTGTCTGTCCACCCAGGGCGTAGACACCAGGGCCAGAGGCTGTGGTCAGTCTCCATGGACAAATAAGCTGAGACAGAAGTCAGGATATATCCGGGCCAGGTAATACCAAACCCTGTCCACTCAGACTCAGTCTCTAAGAAGGCAGCATCTTTCTGTGACCCCCTTGAAGTGGGTTTCTACCTGGAAAACTCATGTATGACCAAAACTCAAACATCAATAACTTTTTTGTGGGTAGGGCCACACCCAGTAGCACTCAGGAGTTACTCCTGGCTCTGCACTCAGAAATCACTCCTGACGGCTCAGATCATGGGATGCCGAGTATTGGACCCAGAATGACTGCATGCAAGGTAAATGCCCTACCCACTGTGCTATTGCCCCAGCCCCACAAACATCAATAACTTCTTAACTCAAAATCTCACTGGTTGGGGCCCGGGAGATAGCATGGA
>PVKC010022989.1:0-17446 GCA_004027635.1 Crocidura indochinensis
AAAAAAAAAAAAAAAAAAAAAAACAAAGAAATCACATTGTTGTTATAAAATAAAGATCAAAAACACTCTTTTGCACCTTCATTGGTTTAGTTTTAGTTAATCTGAGGTGATTCATTCAAATAAGATTTTTGGTTGGTTGGTTGGTTGGTTGGTTGGTTTTGAGCCACTCAGGGATCATTCCTGGAAATGCTTAGGGGACCAAATGCAGTTTTGGCGATCAAACCAGTTGGACACATTCAAGGCAACAATCTTTTTTTTTTTTTTTAAGGCAACAATCTTAACACTTGTACTATCTATCTGGCACCCTAATAAGTATAGTATTAGGTATTAAGCCTTAGCCTCCTTCATCTATGAGGGGCAGACTTTAGCTAGGGATTAAACTTTCTCTTGTCCCCTGAGACCCCAGTAATTAACTCAGCCCTTTTGACCCATAGTCTGAGCCTATGGCCTTACTTTTTGATAAATCCCAGAATCAGCAAAAGGTAGTTTCTTTTCTTTATTTTTTTGTTTTTTGGGGCCACACCCAGTGACACTCAGGGGTTACTCCTGGCTATGCACTCAAAAGTCGCTCCTGGCTTGGGGGTCGACCATATGGGAAACTGGGGGATCGAACCATGGTTCATTCCTAGGCTAGCGCAGGCAAAACAGGCACCTTACCTCCAGCGCCACCGCCCGGCCCTTAGAAGGTAGTTTCTTAAAGATAAATGATGCCCACACTTCACCTTAAACTTCTGAATCCCAGTCAAGGTAAGGACCAGAGCAAATCCATGTGTTTCTCACATGCTGTGAAAAATTGAGCACTGTTTACTGGGATTGTTACAATAAATAAAATTCAAAGAATCCTCTCAGAAGAGTAAAAACTATTAGGTATGTTTAGAGGTCAAAAACTCCAATTCTTTTACTCAGATATAATTCATTTTCATTCTGATAGCAGACTATCTTACTTATCCTTAAAGAATGTCCCATTTTCACCCCTCAAAAACCTAAAATTCCTATCAAAAAATGGGAGAGAAAATGAACAGACACCTTTCTCAGGAAGATTAGCAAGCACATAAAAAATGCTCATTATCTCTTATCATTAGGGAAATCAATATCAAGATGACAATGAAATATTTCACATCAGTGAGGATAACACATATCAAAAATACTGGGAATGGTCTCTGATGGTGGTGAAAAAGGAACTCTCATCCATTGCTAATGGGAATGCTGTCTGTTTCAACTCCTATGAAGAACAACTACTATGGAGAATTCTCAGTAACCTCAGAATCTAGCTTCCATATGACCTAGCAATTCCACTTTTGGATATCCATCTACAGGATAGAAAAATATTCATTCAAAAGGATGTATTCATTGTAGCACTAAGTACCATAGCTAAGATTTGGAATGAATCTATATGTCCAACTCCAGATGAGTGGATCATGAGTTTGCAGAACACATATATGGTGAAATACTACATAGGTGGAATACTACTATAAAAAAAGAGTGATGCATGGAAATAGAGCAATAGTGCAGTGGTAGGTAGTTTATCTTGCAAGTGGCTGATCCAAGGACAGACCTTGGTTTGATCCCTGGCATCCCATATGGTCCCCCTAGCTAAGAGTGATTTCCTTAGCACATAGCCAGTAGTAACTCCTGAGCATCACTGGATGTGACCTAAAACCCCAAAACAAAAAAAAAAAAAAAAAAAACAAAAAAAGAGTGACACAATCACACAATTCACTACAACAGGGATGGAATTGGATGATATTATATTAAATTAAGTAAGCCAGAACAGGGATAAATACAGGATGATATACCTTATATGTAGTACTTAAAAATTATTGTATTAACGAATGCAGTAGTTTACATGGAGTTATTCCATTTAAACATTCTTGGCTCCCCAAAGTATAGGGAGAAAGAAATTAAATGAAGTGGAGGAGGAAAAGGACAGATGTGAATTAATGGGACACAGGGACCAAGAGGACTCAGGTGTGGGTGGTGGTGTTATGAAAGTACAAAACTAAATATCCATGCTGAGAGTCAACAAGAATGAAATTGTGAGACCTAAACTGTAACAACCAAACTTAAAAAAAAATAGTGCCTCTTTCAATAGAAGACTGAGGTAGGTGGTAGTGAGATGGGATGAACTTTGGGATGACACTACACAATCACTGAGAGGTTAGAGACCCTGGGTGGGATGAAGCCTTTGTCTGACCCACATCTTCAGGAAACCAATCTTAACCACTTTCTTCTTTGGAATTTCTGCTTCTCCACCCTTCCTGACAAAGATAACTGAGGAAGTCTCCTGGGTAACAGTTTTAAAAGATCTCAGATATCGAAAGTCTATTGTTTTTTACTGTAGTTGGGACAGATAATACATATAAATGTGTGTTTGCTTTCCATTTCCAGGAGAGTAGCAATAACTGAGCTACACTGCAGGTTACTGGATACAAAGTGAGAAAATCTGCAGAGAGCCTTCTTTCCCCATGAAGTCAAAGTTCCAGGTGAGATGCAAGAGCGATAATAGTTCTAGAAGAGTATGAGGTGTAGCCCACTGACAGAGAGAGGGTGAGATCCTTAGAGTATAGTTCCATGCAACTGGGATAGCGGTTCTGGTGCTTGATGCATCCTGGTCCAGAGCTAGGAATTCCCTTGGATGAGAGAAAAATTTACAGGAAGAATCAACTTCTCTTGAACTTGAAGAACTTGCGGTCTAAGATCTACACTTCACTCACCATCAGGCAAGCCACCTTACTTCAGACACTCATTCCCAAGAGTCTCCAGCTCCCTTCATCAGCCCTGCCAGAGATGGCAAATTCAAGATGACAGCATTGTGTTCACCTCAGCAACCTGTGCACCGGCTTCAGCAAAGGGACCAGAAAGCTATAAATGAGTCTATAACCTGAGTCATCTTGGACACCTCAAGGTAGGGAATCCCAAGGACCTGATTTCTATTTGGGCTCTATTATACTTGCAAAGTAGGTTTCACTTCTCCCTTAGAATTATACACAGTTTGTCCAGTGCCCACTCTAATTATAGAATATGTAGTAATATTAGTATCTTGCTACTGGTAAGAAAACTACCAGAGAGGTCAAACAAACAACCTGTCAGAGAACACAGAGTGAGCAACAGTCATTCTGGCACCCAATGCCACACTGTCATTGTTACTGTTATCCTGCCCTTGTGAAAATGGACCTCATCTCTGGAAGCTCAAATGAACCAAAATCAAAAGTTTGGGCATGCTTCTCTTCCCTCTAGATGGAGAAAGTCCATACATGGAGAAATAATACAAGTCAGCAGGAAATCAGGTGCTGCCACCACTGCCAGAACACTCCCACTGCTCATCCTACCACCTGGAACAGCTCTTAAAATGTATGCACATTCACTGACCTTTGACCCTCACACTCCCATGCATACAAGTTATTGGGAACAGGCACTCACTGATGTAGAAGAGAAGCTGAATTTGTTTATTGGATTCTTGGGTACAAAGAAAACTCTGAATGCAGTGGGACAGGAGAGCAGGTGTTTAATGTAATGAAGAAAGCATCAGAACTACTGGGCTCAGAGGAATTGTCTGAGATAGTATGGCTATGGGTAGTCACTTGGTATCATAGAGGAAATGTCACCAGTTTTGCTCCTGTCTCTTCTAAAAGTCAGATGACCACACCATGGGTCAGCCTGACTCAACTCGTGCTCTGCCTTACTGCCAGAACCTTTTGGATTACCCCAGTGAATGAAACGATTAATCCTTTTGTGTGAGATAATCAGTGGGACTCTGCTTTATTTCCCCATGCTGAATTAGTTATTTGATTAGAATGGCCCGGGCCCTGACATTTCGAGAGTCCTGAGGAAGGGCTTTCAAGTCACCAAGGTTGGGTGCAAGCTCTAGTTCAATGGAATACTCTGAACCACTGTACCCTGGAGCCTTTAGAAGTTCTGGGGTTGAAACCTCACTAACCATGCCACTTAGATCAGCTGTGGCACATTGCCAAGACCCCTCTCTGATTATTGTCCTGTAATTCACCCAGAGCTACAAGATGGAGTGACCTGAACATGGGAGCAAAAAAAGGCTGATTCTGGGTCCCATTCACAGAGACTGTTTTAATTGTCTGGAGACCAACTCAAAGCAAGCATTTTAAGTGATTTGAATATGTAGCTTTTTGTTAAAAGCCACATCCCTACTTTAAGAGATAATCATTACAAATTTGCCCAACATAATATTCACTTTGGTATCTTATATCTGGGTGTGCGTGTGTCTAGGTGTGGTGAAGGAGTGAGGACAAGTCAATAGAGGAAGAAGAAACACCTTGATGAGACTAGCTCAGTACATCCTTTATTTGCCTCTCCAAATAACTTTCCACTTTGCTTTTACTGTCTTGCTCTTTTCACATCCAATCCATTACAGTCACAATCAACTATTTGAACTTGTCTTCCCTTTATGATCAAAGTCCAAGATGCAAATGACATCATTGTATTCTCAAACAAACAAACACCTTACCAATAAGGAAAAAGCCATGCTTCACACCTTAAAGCAAATTAGGTACCTGAAAATCAAAACTGTGCTAGGAGTATGCATTATTATGGGAGTAAAGGTATTTATAGCAATGTTCACTTTACCAAGGGCCATTATCACTTACCTCTGTGTAACGCTCACAGCAAGTGTGTGATGACAGAATTTTTATAACTGGGGGGGTCTAAGGCTCATTTGCTTCTCAAGTCTCAAAATCTTGGTTTATACCTATTGTCCCAAACTAATTACTGGTGATATCCTCCTTTCACTTTTAAACCAAGTGTCTTAATTAGTATAAGAAATTACACAGGCCCGAGAGATAGTATGGAGGTAAGGCATTTGCCTTGCATGCAGAAGGTCGGCGGTTCGAATCCCAGCATCCCATATGGTATCTTTACCTGCCAGGAACTATTTCTGAGCATAGAGCTAGAGTAACCCCTGAGCACTGCCGGATATGACCCCAAAACAAAAACAAACAAACAAACAAAAAAGAAATTACATGATTGCTTCATTAATAATCATTTTGTTTTATTAGCATGACATTATATGCAAAACTGTGTTTCAGGATTATGGTTGCATATCTTGTCAAATATATATGTGTGCATATATATTTATATATATATGTATGTATATATATATAAACTATAGCACAACACCAAAGGTCTAGTTACCATCCACCATTGTCCCTCTTATTGAGAGAGAGGTGTAGAGTCTCAGAGAAGAAATTTGTTCACATTTTCTCAGTTACTGAGAGTCAGAGACAAAATTTGATTGTAGGCTATATATTGCCGAACCTCTGTCCCATTCATGAATATTGTGGAACATTCAAATCAAAATTCATCTACTCAAATCTTTATTATTCTATAGAGAGATAGTCTAGGGACTATCCTTATAGTGAAGGGACTTGCTTTGCATGCTGCTGACCCAGTTCATTCCAAAAGGCCTCCCAGCATTATCAGGAGTGATCACTGAGCACAGGACCTAGGTGTGGTCTCTAACAACAACGTAACAAAATGTATCAAATCTTCCATCAAACTTCTCTTAGAAAATATCTAAATAATCTAAGTAATATCTAAAATCATGAAGGATGGGGCCCGGGAGATAGCATGGAGGTAAGGCATTTGTCTTTCATGCAAAAAGGTCATCGGTTCGAATCCCGGTGCCCCAGATGGTCCCCTGTGCCTTCCAGGAGCAATTTCTGAGCATGGAGCCAGGAGTAACCCCTGAGCACTGCCGGGTGTGACCCAAACCCCCCCCAAAAAATAAATAAATAAAATAAATAAATAAAATCATGAAGGCAACGATCTTTTTAAATTCTCCTTAAAGGGGAAAAATTTGAAGTAGATTCATTGACATTCTTCTGTGAATAAATAGAAGTAGGAACTTATCAGAAAATTGCCATCTTGAGGGCCTACCTTGACAAAAGAAAGAGCAAGCTCTGACATACGTATGTTTGGAAGAAAGAGAAAGAACTGTGGACTCCAGACTACTAGAATAAAGGCCTGGTTCTGAATACTATTCACAGTCTACTTCCAGGCATGCCGCATGGCCTCTGACAAGTGTTGTTTAATCAGAGAATAAAACTAATCATCATTCTGATTTTTCAAGGAGGCTGTTACAAGGAGCACTAACTGCAGTTCCCAGTGTGCTCTGAAAACAGCACGACTCATGAGATCCCAGTGAGTCACTTGGATTTTTTTCCCTTCATTTTTCACATGAATGAACCAAGATGCAGGAACAAGAATACTACAAATTGAATGAGATGAGTTGTATGGCTGTTTCATACAGCCATTTCTTATTATGACAGCAGCATTAATAAAAAACACTCTACCTCCCAATTTACGTCATCAGAATCAGATATCCTTGCAACTCCCTACTTGACCAAGAATTAGAATGATACACCTGGGCTGAACTTAGGGTAGGATCTCTCCATGGAATGGTTAAAATGACAAATATCACAAAAGTTACTGAGAAAGGCTGTCTGCTTAGAGGCTTCCTAGAAATTAATCTATCTGCAGAAACTGCATTAATGGTCTGATACCTTCAACAAGAAAGCTTTTATGTTTGAAGAAATCATGGGCTAAAAAAAATGTCAGACATTGGTAAGTGAGGACATCTCCTCCCTAAAACAAGAAAGCTCAAAGTCAGGTCAACTTCTTGATTTCACAGGATCTCCAGTCTTTATTTGTCCCTGTGAGTGATAATTCCAAGTCAGAATTCAAAACTAAACTGAAGGAGAGGGTACCTGAGAGGGGCTAGGTTGTCGACTAAAGAGAGATTTCCTATCAGATTTTTTGTTCACTAATCAATCTGGTTTTAAATTACCCAAAAAGGCTCCTCTCTGTTTCTGTCTCTTTCTCTGACTGTGTGTCTGTCTCTCACTGTCTCAGGTTGTTTTCCTTTAGGTAGAAAAAAATGATAGCATAGGCATTTTAGGACTTGTGTGTGTGTGTGTGTGTGTGTGTGTGTGTGTGTATTTTGATGGAAGGGGTTGTACAGTGCGCTTTTTATGTACATGAATAAAAGCTCCAGGCTGCCAACCTGAAATTCCAATATGCCCATAGAATTCGTTTCCACACTAAGTAGTGGGGCAAAGGGCTTCTTTGCCTCTAAAGAGTCAATTTGTTTCAAATATCTTTCAGGAACTTGACACTGAAACTACCCGCTCTTAGGGAATCTGAGAAAGCCCTAGAATAGCTTTCTTCAAGAACAGAGAACTCCTGGCTTTGTTGAAGCTTTCTTTATTCACTCTCTGGGCTGCAGGCCTGATGCTGTGGCTCAGGACACCCTTTCCAGAACCTTTCTGTCTACCTATGCCCAGCCCTGTAGGAAGTGTACAGAAGCTATTTCTTGACCTAGATCTGTCAGAGGACTTGGAAATCCTGTTCAGAGGAGTCCTCCAAATCAGAGGAGGTGACAGAAATAACATTATTTTGAAGGAAGAGAAAGAGAGAAAAGCAAGTGTTACAAAATCACAGGTGTCATTTCCATTGTATAGTTTTCAAACAAACCAACAAATAAAGACTGTGAAAGAAGAAACTTAACAAAAGTTTGTGGTCAGCTCGACTAACCAGTACATATCATTTTTCAAGAGTAAAATAAGTCACAGCTGATTTGTTGTTGTTGTTGGGGTTTGGGACCATATCCACAGAGCTCAAAAAAAACCTACTAGATCCGTGCATAGGGTAGGGGAGAAAGAAGGAGCTGAGTGTAGGGATCTAACCCAGGTGCCTTGCATGCCTGCACTCCAGCCTACTTGAGCTCTCTGGCCTTGATTTTTTTTTTTTTTTTTAGGCTTCAAAAGGTACTAGAGACTGAAGAGTTATGATCACAATTTTTGTTGTTGCTAAGATCTTGTTATCAGTATCATTAGCTTTGTAGATAAGGAACAGTTGGCTAAAATGGCTTTTTCCCAATTCCAGGAACTCTCGATATGTCTTTGAAATGCAGTCAGGAGACCTCTGGCTCATCAGAGCCTCATGGTTTCTTGTGAAATGTCTTAGGACTCAGGGCAGCCTGCAGGCTCTGTTTCACTGCCCCAAGTCCTGGTGATTCATTCCACACCAGGCTAGAGGCTATTCTCCTAAGCCTCAGGTTTCCTGCCTTCAGTGGCTCAGCAGCACAAGAGGACCGATCAAATGTTTCTTTCGTTTTACACTCCTGGACTGATTAAGGTGGCTGTCTAGCTTCCCAACCTTCCTACAGGCTGCAAATGAAGTGGAACTCATTTTGGCATTAGACTTTGTGCCCAGAGAACAGAGAATTCACAGGGTTTTTGCACTAAGTCCTAGGAGCATCCCTGTCAGCCCCAGCTTGACTACCAAGTTTCCCTTTGGCCAAACCCTGATTAATTCCTACTATTCTCCCTCCAGAAACATCCTTTGGGACAACAGTCATAAAAGTTCATGTATTGCAGGTCTAGAGGCAAGAAAGCATTGGTTCCCTTTTGTGATCGAAAATACCTGAATCGAAGTGAAAAAGAGGATTGTTGGTTTTGCTTTTCCTTTCCTTTTCTTCCCTCTATCCTTCCCACCCTTTCGTTCCGACTGACTCCTCCGGCCCTTCATTTTAGCAGAAAAGTTGACAGATCAGGTGGGTCAATTTTGTGTCATTTCCCTGAAGATGATGCCATCAGAAAGAGACAGCACTGGTGGGGCAGGGATCCGAACACGTAAGCCCTATCCTGAGCTAGAGGGTTGCCAAGGCTGCCTACGTTTTTTTCTCTGATGACAGACGGATATACAGACAGACACCTGCCAGATCACTCTGGGTCCAGTGCACAGAGAGATGGACAGATAGATGGACAGGCAGACAGAACTTGCGAGATGACTCCTCAGTCCAGTGCATAGACAGACAGACAGACAGATGGACAGATGGACAGACAGATAGATGGACATACAGACGGATGGACAGATGGCAGACAGGTGAACAGACAGATACCTGCCAGATGACTCCCGAGTCCAGTGCATGGGCAGACAGCGGACGGACAGATAGATGGACTGACAAATGAATGGACTGACAGATGGATAGACAGACAGACGGATGGACAGAGAGACAGACAGACACCTGCCAGGTGACTCCTGAGTCCAGTGCACTGACAGATGGACAGATAGAAGATGGGCAGTCAGAAGGACGGACAGTCGAACAGATGGACACCTGCCAGATGACTCCAAAGTCCAATGCCCGGACAGAGGGGCAGATGGACAGAAGAACAGATGGATAGACAGACACCTGCCAGATGACTCCAGAGTCCAATGCACGGACAGAGGGACAGACAGACAGACGGACATCTGCCAGAAGACTCCTATGTCCGTTGCCTCTGAAGCCCCAGGGAAGGAGGCAGCAGCCTGCCAAAGGCCGCCACCCCGGGGTGCCCCTCTGCGGGCCGGGCCGCCTCCTTGGGGACCGACCGTTCGTCCCAGTTGCGTCCCGAGTGGGCTGCGCTGCGGGGACACTTGAGCCTAGCTAGCGTGGGGGGCCGCCCACACCCCCCACTTCCCTACCTTGACGAAGAGCTCGATCTCAGGGTCCCTGTCGTCCCCGTTCCCGTTGGTGGCCGCGTCCGTCATGCTGCCGCCGTCGGCTCCCGGGGCCCCGCCGCCCCGCCGTGGAGGCGCCACCTCGGCGGTGGCTAGCTCGCGCTCCTGTCCCCCAGGGGTTCCCCCTTGCTGGTCCCCTCCGCGGCTCGGTTCTGTTCTGTTGGGTTCTCCTTTTGCAAAATCACTTTCTCCAGCCGCGCACCGCGGGGTCTAGGGACGCGACACCCCTACCGATGACATGCAAAGGGCAGGGGGAGCAAAGTGGACCGGGGTACAGGGAGCCTGCCTGGAAGCTGCAGGTGCCAGGCGCAACAAGTGCCACCGGAGGCGGCCCGCGCGCCCAGCCGCCCAAAATAGCCAGCGGCCCGGGGGCGGGGTCAACCCGGGCGGGGGCGGGAGCGGCACCCCGAAAGCGCCCGGGTCCCCGCCTGGACCCAGCCTAGCCCGCACCGCCGGCTCCAGCCTGGCCTAGAAGCTTTAGGTGGGGAAAGAGAGAAGAAGGCAAGCAAACAAGAGGACCGGAGAGGTGTAGGGAGAGGAGAGGAAGGGTTTAGAAAAACAGGGGGAGCAGGAGGAGAAAAGGAGAAAGGAGGAGCAGGAGAAAGAGGAGGAGGAGGCCAGAAGACAGGAGCTGGCTTGAAGTCTTAGGTTTCATTCTTGCCTTCTTTGCTCCAAGTTGCTCTCTTCCAGGGTTTCACACTTGCAAAGCTCCAGCCCTCCTTCTGCAATCTCAAGGTGGGGAGGGGAGAGGTGTGAGGGGCGAGGGCACAGTGGAAAGGTGTCCCCCCACCCCAAAATAAAAACCAGGACCTTTCTTGTCCTCTTCTTGCTGGGCAAAATGGGATAGGGCACAGCCACAGGGGCTATGACAAGCATGTGTGGTGAGCCAATTGGGTCATGTGTTGCCCCAAAAGGGATCCTTGTCTTTTTAACCTTCTCTGGGTTTGGGTGTTTGCCCAACCCTTTTTGTTTAATTGTTTTGTTTGTTTCTTCTTCTTCTTCTTCTCTTTTGCTCCCTGGTTTTTCCTTCCATGTGCTTTCTCCCTCCTGCCCTCCCTTCCCTTTAGGGGTTTAGGTGAAGTCTGATACACACACATACAAGAGGTGGGGGGCTGCACCTATGCACCTGAATGTTGACCATCTGAACCCACCCTTAAATTGAAGCAGGAATTAGACAGAGACATAAAAATTTAGATGCTCCTGGAGCCCCCCTGATATCACCGCTCTTTTAAGACCAAAGTAACCAGTACTCTGGTGTGTCCAACTCAGGTTAGTATTGGCTGGAGTCTTAGCATGAATACTGAACACACTATCTCCTTATTGACTGGATTCTTAAGGTTTCTAAGATTTCTGAAAATACCCATTTTCGTCGTCACAATATTTTTTAATTATATTGACAGATATTTTTAGTTTCCACTTATATATATTCCACTTATGTATATTTCTGTTATGAGTATTCGATCATTTTCTGATACATGGATACATCTCTAATACATGAATCATTTTGATTGACTATAGTCTATGTTTCTGTTGTCTGTTTTCTATATAAGACGAATTTGTTAGTGTATAGGGTATTAGACTGCTCTCATGAAAACTGATAGATGGGTTTCCAAAGTGGCTGTACAAACTTAAGGCCCCATCCTTCATTTCCTTTAAAGATAGGCACTAAGGAAGAAAACAATAGACACAATGTTTTCAGAATCTCGTCAACTTCAAATTGTATTTGTACTTTATTTTATTATTATTATTTTTTTGGTTTTTGGGACACACCCAGTGATGCTCAGGGGTTACTCCTGGCTATGCGCTCAGAAGTTGCTCCTGGCAGGCACGGGAGACCATATGGGAACCGGGGGATCGAACCGTGGTCCGTCCTAGGCTAGTGCAGGCAAGGCAGCAGGCACCTTACCTCCAGCGCCACCGCCCGGCTCCCTGTACCTTATTTTTAACTAACCTGCATGTGCTCTGCATATATATGTATATATATATATATATATATATATATATATTACTTCACAGTTTTATAAGAAAACATTAATAAAAAATAAATTATACTTACTATATTCCAGGCAAAATGCTATGCTACTTGTCTTAAAATTTTTTATTTGCATGGCTATAAAAATGTGTTATTATACCCAAGTTTGGGATCACATCCAGCCTGATCAGAGCTTAATTCTGTCTATATACTCAGACCATTTCTGGTGGAGTTCAAGGGACCCAATGGAATGTGGCAATTGAACATGAATCGCTGTGTGCAAAGCAGGTGCTTTACCCATTATACTCTCTCTCACTTCCACCTTTGTTATGTACCCCAAATCTTCATTATTTTACATTTTGTCTTTTACTTATGTAAAGGAAAGAATACATTATGTGTTATAGTGATTTCAGAATGATATATCTCAATTTACCAATTCTATGTTTGTTGTTCGTAATAAAGTTGTTGCTTTTTGTTTCCCACTGAGACAAAGTTTTACATGATTGAGTTTCAGTCATGCAATTTTACAACACCCTTCACCAGTGCACATTCAATTCTCTTCACTAAAGTCCCCAGGTTCCCTCCTGCCCTTCTTCCTGCCTGCCTATGGGGCAGAGAGTTTTCTTCTTTCTCATCTCTCTATCTCTCTTTCACTCTCACTCCCCCACCACATCCTACACATTTTAAGAACTATGATTTGCAATATTGTTAATGAAAGGGTATCATGACTATCACTTTATCTCTTTTCAGCACCCAATTCTTGTCTAGAGTGATCATTTTCAACTATCATACTTATTGTCACAGTGGTCCCTTCTCTGCCCTATTTACATTTGCCCACTATTTGTGGAAAGCTCCATACCATAGACTGGTCTTCTTGGTCCTTATTTCCATTATCTTTGATATTATTTCTATGCTATGATTTTTCCTTATATTTCACATATGAGTGAGATCATTCTATATCTATATCCTTCTCCCCCTGACTCATTTTATTCAACATAATACTCTCCATATCAATCGTGCATAAGCAAATTTCATGACTTCATTATTTTTCTTACAGCTGCATAAGTATTACATTGTGTAGCTACACCAGTTCCTTTATCCTCTCACTGTTCTTGGGTACTTGGGTTGTTCTCAGGTTTTGGCTATTGTGAATAGTGCTAGGGATCCATAGGATTTTTCTATCTTGTCTTTTTTGGGGGTCCTAGGGAATATTCCTAAGAGTGGAATTGCCGAGTCATATGGAAGATCATTTTTTTCTCGCCTTTTGAGGAGTATGCATATTGTTTTTCAAAAAGACTGGATGAATCCCCACCATCAGTGAATGAGAGTCCCTTTCTCCCCACATCCAAACTAGCATTGTTTATTCTTTTTTTGTGTGTGTGTGATTTTTGGGTCACACCCGGCAGTGCTCAGGGGTTACTCCTGGCTCCATGCTCAGAAATTGCTCCTGGCAGGCACGGGAGACCATATGGGGCACCGGGATTCGAACCGATGACCTTTTGCATGAAAGGCAAACGCTTTACCTCCATGCTATCTCCCGGGCCCCAGCATTGTTTATTCTTGTTCTTTATGATGTGTGACAATCTTTGTGGCATGAGACGATATCTTATTGTTGTTTTGATTTGCACCTCTGATGATTAATGCTGTGAAGTATTCTTCATATGTCCTATGATCATATAAATTTCTTCTTTGAGGAAATATCTTTTCATTTCTTCTCCCTATTTTTGGATGGGGTTAGATAATTTTTTTCTTGCTAAGCTCAACCAGTACTTTGTATATCTTGGATATTAACCTTTATCAGATGAGTATTGGGTGAATATTTTCTTCCATTCTGTGGATAATCTTTGTATTCTAGTCAGTGTTTCCTTTGAGGTGCAGAAGATCCTTACATTAATGTAGTGCCACTTGTTTATCTTTGCTTCTGCTTGCTTGGCCAATGATGTTTCACCCCTGAAGATGCCTTTGGCTTCAATGTCATGGAGTGTTCTATCAATGATTTTCTATATGTAATTATGGTTTCACCTCTGATATCAAGTTCTTTAATTCATTTTGATTCAACTTTTGTGTATGATATTCATAAGAGGTCTGAGTTCATTTTTCTGCATGTAGCTGACCAATTTTCCCAATACCACTTGTTGAAGAGGCTTTTCTTGTTCTATTTTATATTTTTTGCTCCCTTTATCAGAGCAAATGTCATTTTTTGTTTTATTTTACAAGTTTTTTACAGTTGTATTTTAGTAACATAGTGACAGTGAATTAGGGCCATTTCCACCACCAGTGTTGAGCTCCTTCCACCATAGTGCCCAGCATGTATCCCATTCCTTCACCTGTAGCCCCCTAGACTGCTAGTAAACAGGTTCAGTTTGTGTATAGCTTCTTACATTGGTTTTCTTGATTCTACTGTTAACAAATCTTCATTTTGTAAATATACTGATGCATATCATTTTTAATAACTTTGGAAAGATTGGGTCAGGAATTGAAAGATATCTACTGAGCCAGTACTCTCACTTGCTTTGCTAACCACCTCATTCAAATAGTTCGCAGTGAGTAAATCACTTGGATGACACAAAGACACTGTCCTAGCCTTAATATATTAAGATTTAAAATTCACTATGAAAAAATAAGATTAAAATTAATTTTAGGCTAATAGTCACATAAAGGAAAATCAAAACTACTGCATGAAATAAGATAAAAGATTACATACGGGAAGAGATTTTTCACAATATTTGCAGAAGGAAAGAAAGACCTTAAAGAGTGAAAGCACTTCAGTAGAACCTTCTTGAATGACCAGGCAACTGATAGAGTAAGGTATCCTCACCATCCTTTATAGTTAGTTGTTTTCTCACAAAACAAGTACAAATGACTCCTCACTGTATAAGTAGTCACCAAGCCCAACTAGCAATCCTAATGGTACACTATAGATAAATCAAGGTGAGGTTTAATATCTCTCCTCCTCTTTGGTTTCATGCTTACATCATCCAAGTTTTTTAAGAAACAGTGACCTTCAGAGCTCTACATTCTTAACCAATGACTGAATGTTCTGGGAATGACATGTTACAGAGGAGAAATTGTACCTTCACTGCATACTTAACAAAGGTAACACTTCTCTACTCCAGAGGGCAGACAATATTTGCAATAGCAAGAAAGTAAGTAAATATAAGATTAATAAAAATAGATGCATATAATGAAAGATTATTTACACACTGTGATTGTCTTCTTAGGTATGATTAAGCAATGTATGACATCAACTTTCATTAATCTCAAATCCTAACTTTTATTTTCTCCAAATGTATACTACTTATTGTAAATAGACTGAAAATACTAAAAAAAATTACCATTTGGACATCTCTAAGGATATAAATCTCTATCTCTAAAGTTGATAGCATTGGAATTATAAACTTTGGGAAAACTGGTCAGCTACATGCAGAAAAATGAACTCAGACCTCTCATGAACATCGTACACAAAAGTCAAATCAAAATGAATTAAAGAACTTGATATCAGAGGTGAAACCATAAATACATAGAGAAAACCATAGGCAGAACACTCCATGACATTGAAGCCAAAGGCATCTTCAGGGGTGAAACATCATTGGCCAAGCAAGCAGAAGCAAAGATAAACAAGTAGCACTACATTAAAGTAAGGATCTGGGCATAGGACTCAATGGTTATGCACACGCCTTACATATATGAAGCTGGTATTTGATTCCCTAGCACTGCCAATAGAAAAGAAAAAAGAAAAATTAATGTCACAAAATATTTCTGTGCAATTTTTGTATTTTTATATTTCACATTCTGATTTTGCTTAAATAAAAGTGATTCTATTCTTCCAGATAACCCAGCAATACTTCTTTGAGGAATATACTCTACAGGCTCAAAATCACAGGGGAAAAAGCCTTCTGTACACCTATGTTCATTGCAGCACTATTCACAAGGAGCTAGAATTTGGAAACGACACAAGTGTTAAAAAAAGATGAATAGATAAAGAAATCATGGTACAGCTACTCAATGGGACTAAAACTAAAACAATATAAAAATATGGGCTTGCGTTAATAAAAGGAAAACTTGAAAATTTGTGCAGCATTCACATTTTTGTATGATTGTTGAGAAAATATTATAACATAGCTAATGGGTTTTACATGGCATTTCTTTTTTATATCCTTTTATTTTTAATTTATGTGTGTACTTGATAAAACATAAAGGTTGAAAGAAATGGACTTAATTTTGAAATATATTTTCTTTTTTTTTGTTTTTTTTTTGTTTTTTTTTTTGTTTTTGTTTTTTTGGCTTTTTTTTTTGTTTTGTTTTGTTTTTGTTTTTTTTGTTTTTGGTTTTTTTTGGGTCACACCCGGCAGTGCTCAGGGGTTACTCCTGGCTCCATGCTCAGAAATTGGTCCTGGCAGGCACGGGGGACCATATGGGGCACCGGGATTCGAACCGATGACCTTTTGCATGAAAGGCAAACGCCTTACCTCCATGCTATTTCCCGGGCCCCTCGAAATATATTTTCATTAAAATTATGGTTACAAACTATGAATTCTAAGCAGATTGTAAAATGTTTGATATGCATATTATAACCACTCATAAAATAATTATAAAAGTTGTAGAAAGGGTATAATAAAATCATATAAATTAAATAAAATGTAATGGCAAAAACTATCCAAAAAACTTGAATGCAATGATGTCAAAAAAGAGAAAACATAATAGTCAATGATAAAATAAAATTCCTAATGTCAATCATATAAATAAAAAATCTCTGAAGTGATAAATTAAAAGTTAGTTGGACTGAAGCTTTATTAAAAGACTTTTGAATTTTATTTTAAAATGATATAAGTTATGTTCATGTATATATGATATAGAATATCATTTCAACATAATGAACTATATAGGTTTTAAAAAATGATTAAAAGAAACAACATGAGGGGCCCGGGAGATAGCATGGAGGTAAGGCGTTTGCCTTTCATGCAAAAGGTCATCGGTTCGGATCCCGGTGCCCCATATGGTCCCCCCGTGCCTGCCAGGAGCAATTTCTGAGCATGGAGCCAGGAGTAACCCCTGAGCATTGCCGGGTGTGACCCAAAACCAAAAAAAAAAAAACAACAAAAAAAAAACAAACAAAAAAAAAAAGAAACAACATGAAAACTTTATTATATATAGTTGGTATCTTAATATAAAAATAATCTCTAAAACTAAGAAATTATCTTGGAGATGAGTGAAATTATGCAATGCTAAAAGACAACTTATCAGGAAGATATTACATGCCAAAGTGTGTACACACCTAGTAGTAAATTCAAAATACATGAAACAGAAACTTACAGGACTAAAAAACAAATCTAGGGAGCCGGGAGGTGGCGCAGGAGGTAAGGTACCTGCTGCCTTGCCTGCTAGCCTAGGACGGACCACGGTTCGATCCCCCGGTTCCCATATGCTCCCCCGTGCCTGCCAGGAGCGACTTCTGAGCGCATAGCCAGGAGTAACCCCTGAGCGTCACTGGGTGTGGCCCAAAAACCAAAAAAAAAAATCTAAAATTAAAAAATATATACAATTACAGCTGAAAATTACCACACACCAGAAATTGTAATAAAGTAGACAAAAAATAAGTATAGAATACAACACTATTAGACAATTTGTCTTTAACACTTACAAAATATCCCATTCAAATAGCAATATAAAACACTTTCAAGTATCATAGATCACTTACCAGACTATCTTCTAGTCTATAAAACAAATTTTAAAGAATATCATCATAGGTTCTCCATACTAGGTAAAAAAAAAAAAAAAACAAACAAAAAAAAAAGAATATCATCATAGTGTCTATATTTTACCATAACAGAATCAACTTAGCTAAACAAACAATGATATCTAGAAATCCAGTTTAAGAGATACCCATTGGAAGCCAAAAAATAAACAAGGAACACAAGCTCTCTCTCTTCACTCTTTCTGTCTCTT
>PVKC010022990.1:0-17453 GCA_004027635.1 Crocidura indochinensis
AAAAAAAAAAAAAAAAAAAAAAAAGAGTCCCTTTAGTATTTTTATATAAAAAATCAATATGCCTATTCCAAAGAGACTTGATGTTACTTTTGATGAATCATGAAAATACTACCCGGAGAGATAGCGCAGCGGCATTTGCCTTGCAAGCAGCCGATCCAGGACCAAAGGTGGTTAGTTTGAATCCCGATGTCCCATATGGTCCCCTGTGCCTGCCTGGAGCTATTTCTGAGCAGACAGTCAGGAGTAATCCCTGAGCACCACCGGGTGTGGCCCAAAAACCAAAAAAAAAAAAAAAAAAAAAGGAAAAGAAAATACTAGCTGACAACGCAAAGCCTTGTATTAGCATGATAGTTTTTTGTCTTTCAATTTTTGGTTTCTAAGCTACAACCCGTAACGCTCAGGGATTATTGCTAGCTAAACACTCAGAAATCGCTCCTGGCTCGGGGGAGAGGGTCATATGGAACGCTAGGGATTGAACCCAGGTTCATCTTGGGTTGACCGTGGGCAAGGCAAATAAATGCCCTACCACTGTGCTATCACACTGGCCACAACATGACAGTTTTTAGTGAAAAGAACAAGGATGGTAAGTTATACTCTTAACATAAATTTAAATAGCCTGAAAAAATGCTCTTTAGTGGGTTGTTCTTAAAATGCGTTGGTCATCATGGGGCTGGAGAGGTAGCATGGTGGTATGGTGTTTGCCTTGCATGCAGTTGGACCAGAAGATGGTGGTTCAAATCCCAGCATCCCATATGGTTCCCGGAGCCTGCCAGTAGCGATTTCTGTGCGCAGAGCCAGAAGTAACCCCTGAGGGCCACTGGGTGTGACCCAAAATCAAAAAACAAACAAACAAACAAAAAATATCCTGGTCATCATTGATTACTTCATAACACTGCAAATTCTTGTTTTCAGCTTCCTGCTAGAAATTCACATATGTGAATATTCACACAAATATTCACACAAAGTGAATATTGCAGTCACGGTCTATTGGCTGATATGACTACAATATATGTAAAAACTTTCATTAGGACATAAAAAGAGCATGAGTGTGACAGTTGACATGAAGTATGGGACTTCATTTTCTCTTTCAGAGACTATAATCCAAACACTATAAAAATGCAGCAGAAAATCTTCAAGATATATCTCTCGCATTTCTGTGGAAAGAACAAGCTTGTCAGTGGAAAAGCTTCAGGAATGAACAAAATAAGTGACAAGCTTTGCATTAGTGCTTCAAATGCACTACGTGTGTAAATGTATGATTCAAACTAAAAGGGATGCTGGCAGAAGTTTAAGCTCCCATACCCACAAAGTGACAGATAGCTTGACTTTGCAGTTTATAACTCTAAAACTCTGTCCCCTGACCGGTTCTTTTGAATTTGGGTAAACTGAGTATAACATATCAATACTTTACAATAATTGTGGTAACTTACACAGTGTCTGGTAAATAGTAACTTCACTTGTCCTTATAATATCTATGTGAAGTACATGAGTGACCTTTAGACAATGGAGAGGTCCAGGGCACTGACCCCTGTGCAGTTGAAAACTTATATTTAACTTTTGAGTTCCCAGAGAACTAAATTAAATACACTGCTGTTCAGTAGAAGCTTTGCCATGTCATCAGTGTTTTACTACCCATATTCTATATAGCAGATAAAGTATAAAAATTGTAGTTTTTCGGGACAAAGAGTCTGTCTCTTCTATTAAAATAGACTTTCTAGGGGCCGGGTGGTGGCGCTGTTGCTAAGGTGCCTGCTCTAACCTAGGACAGACCGTGGTTGGATCCCCCGGTTCCCATATGGTCCCCCGTGCCTGCCAGGAGCGACTTCTGAACGAATAGCCAGGAGTAACCCCTAAGCGTCACCGGGTGTGGCCCCCAAAAACAAACAAACAAACAAAAAAAAAGAAATAGACTTTCTAAAGGTACCTTAAATTCATGTTTATCTCAACAAAAACAATATAAACAATATATATATATTTTTTTTTTGGTTTTTGGGTCACACCCGGCAGTGCTCAGGGGTTACTCCTGGCTCCATGCTCAGAAATTGCTCCTGGCAGGCACGGGGGACCATATGGGGCACCGGGATTCGAACCGATGACCTTTTGCATGAAAGGCAAACGCCTTACCTCCATGCTCTCTCCCGGGCCCCAACAAAAACAATATTTTTTCAGCAATAAGCAAAGTTTAATTGGATGTAAAGAACAGAAGAGAGGGCAAAGTGAATATTGCAGTCATCGCATGATTCTATATAATGACTCCTCAAATCCAAAACTAATGGTTTCCTAAAATAAACTCTGGAAGGCCTCCTCTCACTTCCATTCAGAGGGACAAATAACTTCATTTTTTGAGAAGTGAAAAGGCTATTTGGGCTTATAGTTTGTTAATTTACATATTTGGGGCACACTGTTTTTAGCCTCTTGATCTCATTTAAATAGGTTTCTAGACATTAATGTTCATATCACAGGAGGAAAGCTGTAACTCACCCCACATAATCATGTGTAAAAAGAATGAATAACAAAGTCTTAGATTTGTCTTCTTATCATGGTGATCTAGCCCACTGTGAAGATAACACAGCTTCTTAAGATTATTTTTCTCTGAAGGTATGGTGAAGATTTCATAAGATACATGTTGAACACTAGAGGGTGTTTCTTATTGGAAAAGCAAGGTGATATTTATAAATATTATGCATATATAGAATAATAAGTACTGGTAATATAAATGTGACATCATAAATATATTATCAAATCTCTATAAATGACCTAGCTAGTTAGTTTTGCGCTTTTATGAACAATCCACTGAGACTTTCTTTTTCCTCAAAAGCCTTGGTGGAAAATTGAAATATTGGCAAAAGTTTCTGAAAAAATATTTTTGAGGCAGTTTACTTAAACTACAGTCCAAAAATAACACAAAGATAGGTTCTTGTAGGGCTTGAATGCAGGTAGCTACCTCAATTAACCCATTGTCTCATCTCCAAGGCTGTTGAAAGGGGAGAGGGCAGCTCAGGAAAAGGGCCCAGCTTGCTCCTGCACATTCATTTTCATAAAGTTCATAGAAAGGTGAGTGGCCTTAGAACCATTAGCAGAGTTGGGAAGAGATAAAGAGATGCAAATGAGCCCAAAATCTGTACCCAGGAACTCCAGGCTCAAAGTCTTTAACACTTTGCAGCTTTGAAGAACACTTTTCATATGGAGGATAACTGTAAATTGAGCCCAGGTCATCCAGGCAGTAGGGAATTTGTAGTTTCTATAAGATATGCAAGTACTTCTGGACTGCAGCAGTGGCACAAGCTGTAGGGTGCTTGCCTTGCATGTGGCTGACCTAGGATAGACTGTGGTTTGGACCCCAGCATCCCATCTGGTCCCCCAAGCCAGGAGCGATTTCTGAGAGTATAGCCAGGAGTAATTCCTGAGCATCACTGGGTCTGGTCAAAGAAAACAAAAAATAAAAAAGTGATATGCAAATGTTTCTTTATATAATAGTATATATTTGGGCAAAATGGGACCATTACTAATTTTATGATTTTGTTCTGAGTCAAATTGTTAACTCAGAAAATTATGAACGTGGGGCCGGAGAGATAGCATGGAAGTAGAGCATTTGCCTTTCAATGCAGAAGTTCGGTGGCTTGAATCCCAGCATCCCATATGGTCCCCCATGCCTGCCAGGAGCGAATTCTGAGTGCTGAGCCAGGAGTAGCCACTGAGTGCTTCTGGGTGTGACTCAAATATAAAAAAAGAAAAGAAAAGAAAATTATGAGCATAACAATCAAATTAATATTTACTAGGTGACCTATTAGACAGCTATACTTATTGGAAATATCCTTTTATAAAAACACACATATATCAAAATGCTACTTACAAAGACATAACTGAAATTCTTCCAAGCAAAGCTTCTAGTTTTCCTGACAATATTGTTTAGACCTCCACAAAACTAACATTACATGGCTGAAACTCAACTACCAATAGTTTTTTATCTGTGAATATCATGGAGATACAATTATTTTTAGAAAAAATATAACAACAACTAGATTTTACATTAGTTTCCTCTATTGTTTTTTTTACTCATTGATAATGGAAAGTTTAATCAGAAAAAATTACTAATGCAGTTTATTGCCTCTAAAAGGTTTTGTGGGGACCTTAAAATTTTAGAATTTTTCTCACTTCCAATCTGATTTCACTTTCCTTATGAACTCAATAACCTATTTGTGCAGAGACATGAGGGTACTTAAAATTAGGGATGTTTCTAATTTTTTACATGACAGGTAACCTTCTTTGCACAGGTTGCACAGGTTGGCACAGGCCTCAGTTAGGGTGCAAGCTAATCTCTGACATGGTACAACTTCCTCATGTCCTGTTTTCTCTCCCAATTTTTATTCAGGGCAACTATTGCCAAATAGGCCATCAGGAATTATTCAGTTCTTGAAGTCCACATATTACATCCAGACCCACATTGTCATGTGATTGGAAGAAGATGTTATAGAACATGTATTTTGTGTTTACAGTTAGCTCCATATGGACCAGCATGGAAATGTCTCTGGTATAAATTGTTCTTTCACATCTGTGAAGCAGCAGTGAGCTGATTGTCTCTACTCTGGAGATCAAGACTGGTGATGAAGGAGGCAAAAAAAAAAAAAAAAATCAAAGGACTATTTTGGATATCTTAAACTTAAAAAATATTTAGGAATATTACCTCCATGCTAACACAACGATGGATGAAGAAAATAAAGGACACAGAAAGGTTAATAATTGTGCTTGTGGTCAACAATGACAGAATTTTTTTAGAATGAATTGTGGCAAATAACCTTCACTCAACAAATACTTGGTTGATTCTGGTTAATGTCAAATAAGGATGGTTCTCATAAAACTCCAAGAAGAAATTTAAAGGAAAAGCATAAGAGAGGAAATCGAAGCATTTATAATTAATGGTATATTATGGTATCTAATGCACAGAAGTTTTAGAGAGTAATGAAAGTATGTATAACATATGTTCTTATCCAAGTGTAGCACTAAGACCATTTATTTCCTCAAGAATATCAACCCTCCTCTTAATCAGAGTCTGTTCTCTAGTTTCAGGTATTTACAAACATTTAGATTCTTAAAAAATAGTGAGCTCCCAAGAGACTATTTATATGGGATTTAGCAAAATTTTAGAGCAGGGCATATTCTGTGCTCAGAGGTCACTTTTGGCAATTGAGCCACAGGTAGAATGTCTGCTTGCAAGGAAAGTGGCTTACTCACCCTAGTATCTCTCCATTCCTGGACAGTTCTATGATGTTTTCATGCATCGATCTCTTTTATCTTTATGCTTGTCCTGAATTATTAATTTTCCAGCCTATGGAGCACATGTTTTGCATGTGGAAGGACTGAGTTCCTTTTGGATCAACTTTCCAGCACAGAGCTGAAAATAGAGGCCCCCAGTACTGCTGGATGTGAAACCAAAACAAACAAAAATATTACATTCACTATCATTATTAGTAGATGTTGAAATCTCATTGGTGACCTTCTTGCTGCATGCCAGGCAGAAATGAAGACAGGTAGGTAGTGTTTCAGTATACTAAAAGCCTTCTCACCTTTTCTCCAGTCTTTGTTATATTACTCTCACAATTGTTGTCTCCACCCTCATGTTCCTTTCTATTCTTTACACTGTAACTAAATAATTTACTGTATAATTCTGTTTAACAGTAAAAAATATGTGCTGAGAACATGTACATTTCTAAGGATGAAAATAATGCTTTTATAAACACATTCCTAATATTCTGTTAGAGTTTTCTTCTTCTCTTAGAACATGCTTTCTGGGTGCATATTAATAGCCTTTCAACAACAAGTTAACTCAATTTTGTTTTTCTGCCAAAGAGAACCTACATAAGTTCCCCAGAACTAATTTGTCAAACAATATAAATAAATGCCAATTCATCTCAAGAAGACGTGCTGTCCTGACTTTATTGCTTAGATAAAACATATGGCTTTTGAAAAGTTTTATATGTTCATAAAATATTTCATACTTGCATCTTCGTTATTTTTAATGTTAAAAAATTCTGTCATCGTGATTTACCATACTATTAGTAATAAAGTTTCAGGCATACAATGTTCTAACACCACACCCTGTACAGAGTGTTAGCCCCCATCCTTAACTCCCTCCTCATCATGGTTAAACTCATTTCTATAGATCAATTCTCATTTTCTCTTGTTACCTTTGGCTGTTCATTATTCACTTCATAAATTATTTAACATTTCACATAAGAGATTGATCATTATCTACCTATTCCCTCTCCTTAGAGTAAATTTATTCAGTCTGATATTCTTAAGAACCATCCACATAGCAGATATTTTCCTGATTCCTTTTCCTATAGCTGAGTAGTATTCCATTCTGCTTATTTACCTGCATTTCTTTATCTACACTTCTGTTCTTGGGAACTTGATTGTTTTGTCATTCTTTTATGACATTTGTCCTATTGTGTCCAGATTGTCTCTGATTTCTATCTTAAAGGATCATTACAGTGTTTCTGCTATCATTAATAAAGAGTAAATATTAATTAAATTTAAAAGTCAAAATGAGTCAGTTACATTACTGCGTTCCTTATGTCTTCAACCTTTGAAATAACTCTGAAGGTTTCTAAGGAATCAAGAAGGGCACGAGCAGGCTGGAGAGTTTATGTTACCTCTAGCCAGCTTCTTTGTCACAGACTTAAGACATGGTTAGATTATTGCTTGCTGTTTCTTCTCACAAGCCTGCTTTGCTCAGTGTTAACACCCTCTGCTCACCTCCCCCAGGGAACTTAACCAACTTGCTTCTTACATTTAACAGCTTATTTTATACAATTTTGAGTTAATAAAGTGGATTATAGAAAAGAACAAGACATTCCTGAAAGTTGAACATTAGAGCGCCTTGTCCTTAACATCCATTAATTCTTCCCAGACATGGGAAAATTCTTGGAGGCTACAGTTGCCTTAATTTTCTAAATACGTATTTTAGCTCTTATGCTTGCCAGTTTCTTAATGTGCTTGATGATTAAACCAAAGTTCTGTAGTTTACTTTGATTAGAGATTGAGTTTTTCTCCTAATTGAACTCTACCTTATCTCTGGAAAGTAATGCCCCTTAACGAGTCTTCTTAAATAAAGGCCATGCAGCTACATTCTTAGTACTAGACACTTAGAAAGTACAGAAAGATCTTGCAAAGAAAAGTTTTTTGAACTACCATGACAATGGTAGTAAGAGAAGTAGATTGCCTGTCTCAGACATGTAGGGGTGTGGAAGAAGATGACAAGGGGCATTGGTGGTGTGTGAAGGGAGATGTACATTTTTATTAGTGAAACCCAAGTACAAACATTTGTAGTCATTGTGCTTAAATAAATATCTTAATTTTAAAAATTATTTTGGTTTAATTTTAGATTTAAGTTTTAGGTTTAGGTAAAATGATTAGAACATCTGTCCAACACTTTTCCAGGCAGGGTTCAATCCCCAATATTAAGGATCTCCTAACCATTTAGTTACTTTAAGAGTAACAACAAACAGCAAGGTGAGCTATTAAACAAAATGCCTCTAGTGCCTTGGGAAATTTTTGACTTCAAATTATGGAAAACAGAGTCCAATATGTCTCAAAGCAGAAAGGTACAATATTAGCTCATGTTTGTAGAATGTCAAAGTTAGAGAGGAACTCAGTCGCTTTGCTCTGCTTTGTGGTCTCACTCAACTTCTTGCCAATGAACTGCAGCATAATATGTGGAAAAAAACACACTATACGAGTGACAATGGGGAAACAATGCATGCCAACACCAGGCATAGAGAATGAAGATGGCAGCTCTGATAAACTGAAAAGTTCCAACCACCTAATTACCCTCTTAGATAGGAGTTTAGAGAAGAAATATGGAGGATATTCTTAGAACTCAAAGAAAGCATAGATCAAGCTGAAGAGACCACAAAGATAGAAAACAGAAAACTTCGAACTAAAATAAAAGGACTGTAAAACTTGGTAGATGAAATGAAAGCCTCAATGGAGAGCCTCTCCAACAGAATAACAGCAGCTGAGGACAGAATGAGTGAGCTCTAAAATAAGATGTAGAACCACTCCATACAGCAGTAGAGATTGAAAAAAAGAACCTTAAAGCAAATGATCAAACAATGGAAAAATACTCAAAGAATGTGAACAGATGAAAACGGAAGTCTTTAATAAAATCAACAGAATAGCATAAGAATTATTGGCGTCCCAGCGACTCAAGAAGAAAATCTCCAGGAAGAATCAACAAGGACTTCATTACAGAGAAACTTCAAGAGCTAAACTTCAAATCTTGCATGCCTCAAAGAGTACCAGCTAGAAGAGACCTGACGAGAAGATCCTTAAGATACATTCTAGTCATTGTGATGAATCCCACAGATAGGAATATTCTGATAAAATCAGCAAAATTGAAGGGGAGAGAGGGAAATTACATTCAAAGGTGCATCCTTAAGTGGCGACCAGTTACAATAGCACTCTGAGGGGTAAAGGAAGGAGATATGGGATTCATGCAGGGAAAAGAGGTGGAGGAAGGACAACATTGGGGGTGAGATTGCCCCTAAATTATATCACTATGTACCTTAAATATCACAGTGAAAGATTTGTAATTTGCTTTGGCCACAATAAATATTTAAAAAAAAAGATTTACAATAGACCTGTCATAAGAAACCCTCCAGGCCAGAAGGCAGTGTTGGGATATGATGACAATGTTAAATGAAATTAATACTTTGCCTACAATACTGTAACTAGCCAGACTCACTTTCAGGTCGGAAGAAGTTTACATAGCTTCACAAAAAAAAAAAAAAAAAAAAGCTCAGAAACTTTACAAACTCAAAATCAGCCTTAAAAGAAAAACTGAAAGGTCTACTTTAAGACAAGACAGAAAGCATATAAAAGTACACAAAGAAGGGGCCAGCGAGATAGCATGGAGGTAGGGTGTTTGCCTTGAATGCAGAAGGACAGCAGTTTGAATCCCAGCATGGTCCCCTGAGCCTGCCAGGAGTGATTTCTGAAAATAGAGCCAGGAGTAACCCATAAGCACTCCCTGGTGTGACCCCAAAACCAAAAAAAAAGTACACATGACAATTATTTCTCTCAACAGTAATAGGCTAAATGCACCTATTAAGAGACACAGAGTGGCAAGATGCATCAAAATGATGAATCCAACATTTTTTCTGCCTAAAAGAAGCACACCTGAATAGTCACAACAAAGATTCAAAATAAAAGACTGAAGGTAAATCATCCAAGCAAACAACTCACTTAAAAAAGCTGGAGTGACCATATTAATATTAGATGATAAAACTTTAGACTCAGAAAAGTTACAAGGGCCAAAGATGGACATTTAGCACTAATCAAAGATATGTACAAAGAAAGAAATCACATTCCTAAACATATACATACCCAATGAGAGACCAGCAAAATGTTAATACAATTGTGACAAATCTGAAAGATTGTATTGTATTGTATTAATAGCAATACAATAATATTGGGACACCTCAATACTGCCCTGTCACCCCTTGCTAGGTAAACCAGGCTGAAACCCACAAGAATATACTAGCTCTGAAAATAGAAATGGAAGAAAGTGGGCTAGTAGATATATATATAGGGCACTCCTTCCTCAGAAAAATAGATACACATTCTTCTCTGATGCACATGAGACATTCTCCAGGATCGACCACATGCTGGCCCATAAAACATATCTCCATAAGAGATATGTTCTCTGCTCCATTAGAGGATAGATATTGTACAGACTACCTTCTCAGATCATAAGGCACTGAAATTAGAAGTGAATTACAAAGGAACACAGAAGAAAAACTTTAACAGCTCACTACTGAACCACCAGTGGGTCAGAGATGAAATCAAAGAGCAAATCAAATCATTCCTGGAAACAAATGACAATGAAGACACAAATTACCAGAATTTATCGGACATAGCAAAAGCAGTACTAAGAGGAGAATTTATAGTTATTCAAGCACATATCAGAAAGGATGAAGGGGACTACATAATAAGCTCAATGACACAGCTTACAAAATTAGAAAATGAGTAACAAAAAGAAACCAACATAGGTAGGCAGAAGAAAATAATAAAACTTAGAGCAGAAATCAATTAAGTGGAAATAAAAGAAACAATCCAAAAGATCAACTAAAGCAAAACTTGGTTTTTGAAAAAATTAATAAGATTGATAAATCACTAGCAAAACTCACAAAGAAACGAGAGAGAGAAACTTAATAAATCAGATTAGAAATGAAAAGGGGGATATCACTACAAATACTACAGACATTCAAAGGGTAATCAGGTAACTTTGAGAAACTCTATGCCACAAAACATGAGAAACTAGAAGAACTGGATAAATGATTGAACTCATACTCTTTCACAGTCAAACCAGGATTATCTAATATAACTAAACAGATCTATCATTACTGAGGAAATTAAAATGGTAATCAAAAGTCTTCCCATAAACAAAAGCTCAGGCCCAGATTATTAAATATCAAATTCTTTCAAACACTTCTAGAGAAACTACTGCCAATCTTTTTCTGACTTTTTTCATGAAACTGAAAAACCAGGAACACTCCCAAATACTTTTTATGAAGGACTATCACTCTGATGCCAAAACCAGACAAAGATGCTGGGGAAAAAAAAAGAAAACTACAGACTAATAACCCTGATGAACATAGATACAAAGATTCTCAACAAAATTCTAGCAAATAGGATTCAATGCTTCATCAAGAAGATCATATCGCATGACCAAGTTGCTTTCATTCCAGGAATGCAAGGATGGTGTAACAGAAGTAAAGCAATCAACATAATAAACCATATCAACAAAAAGATAAATCAAAACCACATCATCATATAAATAGACGCAGAGAAAGAATTCCATAAGGTCCAAACCCATTCTTGATAAAAAAACAAACAAACAAAAAAAAAACAGTCAAGAAGATGGAAATGGAGGGGCTGGGTGGTGGTGTTGCTGGAGGTAAGGTGCCTGCCTTCCTGCGCTAACCTAGGACGGACCACGGTTCGATCCCCCGGTTCCCCATATGGTCCCCTGTACCTGCCAGGAGCAACTTCTGAGTGAATAGCCAGGAGTAACCCCTGAGCATCACTGGGTGTGGCCCAAAAACCAAAAAAAAAAAAAAAGATGGAAATGGAAGGAACTTTTCTCAGTATGGTCAAGGTTATTTACCACACTCCAATGGCAAATATTATTCACAATGAAGATAAAATAAATAACTTTCCTATAAAATATGAAACAAGGCAAGGCTGTCCTCTCTCACCACTTCTGTTCAACATAATGCTGATGTTCTTGCACATAGCGAATAGGCAAGAAAAATATATCAAGGGTATCCAGATAGGAAACAAAGAAGTCAAGCTTTCACTGTTTGCAGATGACATGACAATATATTTAGAAAACACTAAAGACACTACCAAAAGCTTCTAGAACCAAAAGATTCATATTGCAAAGTGACAGGCTACCAAATTAACATGTAAAAACCAATGGCCTTCTTGCACACCAATAATGATAGAGAAGAAATGGACATTAAAAACAGTCCCATTCACAGGTCTTCTGGTAACATAAAGAAAGACACTATCCCAGGCTCCAACCTAGGATCAGCACAAGGACCAAGACCACCAACCACAGAAGAACTATAGTGACACTAAGGGAACAGAACTTCTAAAACCACAAAGAAAGACTTCACCATAAGTTCCATCCTTGATATGTGCAGAGACAGAGATCTCTAGATACAGAGACCTGATTTTACCACCCAGGATGGAGCAGAAGTCTCCCGTACACCCCCACAAAAGCACCAACGGGAGAATAAATGAACTAGAAAGGAGTCTATAGTTAATCCCATGACAATATACTTCAAGGGTGGAGAAACCCTGTATATCCAGTGGTCCTCAAACTACGGCCCGCGGGCCACATACTGTATTTGTTCCCATTTTGTTTCTTCACTTCAAAATAATATATATGCAGTGTGCATAGGAATTTGTATTTACTATAGTCCAGCCTCCAACGATCTGAGGGACAGTGAACTGGCCCCCTGTTTAAAAGGTTTAAGGACCCCTGTAAGGGAATTCTTTTTTGAATGACTCCAATGTTTACTGTGCCAAGCAAAACAATCCTTTTATTTTTAATCTATCTAGCTTTTGTCTACTTCTTTGATTTGGTCTGGATATTGAACTGGTTGTCTCCAGTTTTATTTATTTATTTTTCTTTCTTCTTTTCTCTTCCATTTTGTACTCTGTCATGTTTTTTGTTTTTTTTTTTTTTTGGTTTTTGGGTCACACCCGGCAGTGCTCAGGGGTTACTCCTGGCTCCATGCTCAGAAATTGCTCCTGGCAGGCACGGGGGACCATATGGGGCACCGGGATTCGAACCGATGATCTTTTGCATGAAAGGCAAACGCTTTACCTCCTCTGTCATGTTTTTTTATCTCAAGTCCACGACAAGTATGTGGTACTATCTTTATTGCTGTAGAGCTCACTGGATATTTTATTTAGTACTTCTTTTTTATACTGATGTGTTCCACCTTCTTTTTCCCCTTCGTCTCTCAAACCGAGGATGAGAGCCTCTAGAGACTCCGGCCATGTTCGGCACATTTGATTTTTACCCCATTTTATTATTTATCTCTTCTTCAAACAAAACCACATAACCTTAACTATCTAGTCCCGCCTCCCAAATAGAGGGGGATATAATGGAGGTACCATGACCAAACAGTTGAAAGATCACTAAGTAGCAAGCTAGGCATGGAGGGGACCACTCATTCTAGTAGCCCTGGGGGTGAGCGTGGAGGCTATGGGAGGCAGGACAGGAGCCGAGGTGGAGGGAGAATAATTTGATGATGGGAATTCCCCTGATTCAATGTTAATATGTACCTAAAATATTGCTGTGAATGATATGTAAGTCACTATGACTAAAATAAAAATTATTGAGAAAATCCCATTCACATTAGTGTCACACAAGCTCAAATATCTTGAAGTCAACTAAACTGGTGAAGGACCTATACAAAGCAAACTATAATACTCTTCAAGAAAAATGAGGACACTTGCAGCACTCAGTATAATAGCCAAGTCTTGGAACCAACCTCGATAGCCAACGACAGATGAGTGGATCATTAAGCTGTGGTATCTATACACAATGGACTATTACATGATAGTCAGAAATGATACGATTCAAGACTTTGCAGCAATGTGGATGGACCTAGAGCATATTATGTTAAACGAAGCAAGCCAGAAGACAAAAGATAAACACAGAATGATAGCACTATTCTGAAGTATCTCGAATAGGCACCAGATATATAACCAAAACCCCACAATTAATAACAGGGTGTAACAGGATAGAAACCTCAAACACTGTATTAATCACCATATATTGGGAAGTAGAACCCAAAACAAAGGGAAGAGAATCAACACAAAGCCCAACTACACATTATATCATAAAGAAACCAGCAACAGCAGAAACAGCAGAGTAAAGAGAACAGGTATGTATTTATCATTTTACAACAAAGGTCCATAGTAACTTACTAGGGACCTTATACAGGAATACAGGTAAAGATTATAATGGGAAATTATTGACTCCAATGGAAACATTTCAAAATAGTATGGTTGAATGCCTTAACCTTACCACATTTAAAATAACCTCTCTCGGGGCCCGGGAGATAGCATGGAGGTAAGGCATTTGCCTTTCATGCAAAAGGTCATCAGTTCGAATCCCGATGCCCCATATGGTCCCCCGTGCCTGCCAGGAGCAATTTCTGAGCATGGAGCCAGGAGTAACCCCTGAGCACTGCCGGGTGTGACCCAAAAACCAAAAATAAATAAATAAATAAAATAACCTCTCAGTTTTTCTACCCATAGGAGTTCCTGGATACAAAGGATGAACATCCTACGGTGGTACCTGGTACTGAGTCACACGGGACACTATACTCATCTTGCATCATGAAAATGCCCAGATATAACTCTTGTGTGTGTGTGTGTGTGTGTGTGTGTGTGTGTGTGTGTGTGGTTTTTGGGTCACACCCGGCAGTGCTCAGGGGTTACTCCTGGCTCCATGCTCAGAAATTGCTCCTGGCAGGCACGGGGGACCATATGGGGCACTGGGATTTGAACCAATAACCCTTTTTACATGAAAGGCAAATGCGTTACCTCCATGCTATCTTCCGGGCCCCCCGGATATAAATCTTTAACCTACACTTTATCTCTAGATTATGCCTTCTTTTAGGTCCTGAAGTTATGACCAGTCAGACCACCGAAGAAACAACTGTGACCTACAGATTTTTACTACAGGGCCTAAGCATTGATCACGTTCAAGCAAACTAACATGCCTATACTCTTTTCCCCTCTCCTCATTACTTCATATTTTTGTTGTTGTTGTTGTTTAATTGTTGGTTTATTTTGTTCTGTTTTGTTTTCCCTTTTCTCTATTCTCGTCTCCCTCCACTTCTACCTTCTCCTCATTACCATCAATTCAAACCAGGTCAAATAGAAACCACATGGTGACCTTCTCTATAGGAAAGAAAGCTGATATAAAAGGTGCTGCAGACAATACTTCAAAGGGTAAACACCTATATAGATAGGCCTCACTAACACAATGGTTAGTACTTGAGACACGAAACCTATACATATCCAAAAGTTGATCAATTAGTTTCCTTTCCTTACTTATAAGTACTATACATACCTATCTTTCTGTACTCAGCGGATCTCTTGCCCTCCCCACCTCTCTACATTAATATATAACAAAGCTAACTTCTATATGTTTATATGGGGTCAGGAGAACACAGAGATAGGAATCCTCCTTAATAGACAAACCTAAACCACAAACAATCCATACCTATACCCTATATAATCCCTCCCATGTAGTACCCCCTCTCCCCCCTCAGAAGCCTAATATCACTTTACACTTTAATTCAATCCCCAACATTCCCACCATGTTATAACCCTTCACCCTCAGTTCTTAATCCACTAGGCATCAAGACCAACCTCCTACACCAACAAAGCAGTACCCAGTTCCCAAGGGAAGAGACACCCACTCAAGCTCACACCTCATTCCTGGCAAGAAAATACAACTAACACCCCAACTGACTCATGCAGTGTGGCCCTCCTAATCACCTTTCCCTATTGCGGACTGTGGTTTAATACTGGATAAGCTTCGAAAGGACTTCCACAGCAAGAACTCTACTCAAGACACCCCAGCGTTGAGCCCACACCTCACGAGGAAATCTCAAAAGACAGTGGGAAACCAATACTATCATCATGAGTGTAGACCTAGATAACACTATCTCTTATACTGTTTCTCCCCAAATGTAAAATAACCACCTGTATCACTTTCTCCCTCTTTGTTTTTCTTTTCTTCTTTTTCCCCCTGGTTTGTTTTTTGTTTTTTCTTTTTCTTTTTTTTTTTGTTCTCGTTCTTGTATTGTTTTGTTTTGTTCTAGTTTTTGTATTTTGATTTGATATGTTTTATGCTTCCTTCTGGGTCAGAGCTGGCAGCGCTCAGATGGTGCTCCTGGCTCTGTGCTCGGAAGTTGCCCCTGGTGGACAGAGGGGACCATGTGGGATACTGGGATGTGAGCCACCATCCTTCTGCAGGAAGGACAGATGCCTTACCTCCTTGCTATCCCTCCCAGCTCCACTTTATTCCTTTAATTACGTTATTTATTCAATCCTTTTTTTTTATTTTAAGAATCTTTTTTTCTTTAGATATATCTGAGCATATATATTTTTAGTTTTTGTCATGGGTCTGTTTTCATTTTTTTTTTGTTTTTGTTTTTGGGTCACACCCGGTGATGCACTCAGAAGTCGCTCCTGGCTTGGGGGACCATATGGGAAACCGGGGGATCGAACCACAGTCCATCCTAGGTTAGCGCAGGCAAGGCACCTTACCTCCAGTGCCACCACCTAGCCCCCATGGGTTTGTTTTCTTCTCTCTCCACCCCCAAATCCACCAGCAACACAATGTAGCACTACTTTTTCCAACATAGGCATATTAAAAATAGGGGAAATTTTACCTGTAAAAACAAGCTCTTATCTACTAGGGATAAGAACTTATACTTTTTTACAATACAGGGACATCTCCCACCCTGAATGTATGTCATGGGGAACCAACCTAGACCCCATGGAATTAGGCATAGACCATCCAGCCTTGACTCCTGGACCCCAGACATAAAAATGACAGAGTTCTTCACAACAGCTCCAAGAACCAAGTCCCTCCAGGGCATTCATAATACTGCTCTGACGCCAACGTACACCAGCTCTAAATTGGTAACCTGACAACAAGGAAATGGGAACAACTAGATCTAAGAGCAAGTTATCCCTCCTCATCAGCCAACGATAAGACAAAACGGAAGACATGTCACCCTCTGATCTGTGCAAAAATCAAGATTGCTATATACATATGATTGGTCGTTACAACCAGGACTAAACAGTATGCATTCCAGGACCAATAACAACAGCAACAAATAGCTCTAACCTAGCTCTTGGTCTACAATCTGTTCAACAAACAAGATATACAATTCCAGAGACTGAGACAACCGCAAATGAACGGGTCTTCCAGAAACATAACGAAAGACTTTGTCCCAGGCTCCATCCTAGGAGCACCATAATGACCAAGAACACCAACTACAGAAGATGAAGTAAAACAACACTGAAGAAGTAGAACTGCTAGAACCACAAAGAAAGCCTTTCCATCACAAGCTGCACAGTCACCAAGATCTCTAGATACAGAGGACTGATTTTACCATCCATGACGAAGCAGAAGTCTTCCATACATCATGAAATCACCGAGGAGAGAGTAAAGGATCATGCAAGGAGTCTATAGTTAACCCCATGACAGTATACTGCAGGGATGGAGAAACCCTATATCTCCTAGGCCAAGGGAATTACCTCTATAATATCCCCAATAATTACTGTGCCTATGCAGGTGGAAAAGGAAAAAAAAGCACAAAATAATCATTTTTCCACATATATATTTATTTATTGATTGTTTGTTTGACATCTTTATTTTGGTATAGATATTGAAGTGGATGTCTCCTTTTCTATTTTTATATTATTTTACCTTATCTTTCTCCTTCTTTTTGCACTCCGGCATGATATGAATTCAGAACCGAGACTAATGTGCGGTGCTTTCTTAGTTGCTGCAGGGCTCAATGGATATCAAATTTGACATTTATTTTTGAATTGTTATGGTGTTTCAATTACCTTTCTCATGTCCTCTGTCAAATGAGGTAGAAAGCTACTAGAAGGACTCCACCCATTCTCAGCATATTTTTTTTATTTTATTTTATTTTATTTTATTTTATTTTAACACCTTGATTACATACATAGTTGTGTTTGGGTTTCAGTCATGTATAGAACACCACCCATCACCAGTGCAACGTTCCCATCACCATTGTCCCAAATCTCCCTCCTCCCCAACCACCCCCCGCCTGTACTCTGGACAGGCTCTCCATTTCCCTCATAGGTTCTCG
>PVKC010022991.1:0-17460 GCA_004027635.1 Crocidura indochinensis
ATGAGAGACTAGTGCCCTACTTTTTGTACTGTATTTCTGGCTCCTTCATTCTGGTGGCTAAAAAGGTTGGTTTTTCTATCCTTCCTCCCTGGAGGATCCTTAAATAGTATTTAATATTTGACTTTGGCTAGGCTGAAGCCCATTAGTAGAACACAAGCCTCAAATGTGTGAGGCCCTGGCCTTGTTTCCAGCACCACAAAAAGAAGAAAAAAAATACTTTCAGGTATACTAAAATACTAAATAATACTAAAATAATGATATAATAAAATATATAACATATTATATATGTATAATATATAATAATATAACAATAATACTAAAATAGTTCCATGGGTTGAACACGTGCTTTGAATGCAGGGGACCTGGATTTGATCCCTGGCATTATGTGGTTCCGTAAGCATATCTGAGAGCAATCAGACGCCTCTGAGTAGGAAATGGTCCCTGAGTAATGCCAAGTGTGAAAGAATAGAAAATAAACAGAGCAGGGGCCCGGGAGATAGCATGGAGATAAGGCGTTTACCTTTCATGCAAAAGGTCATTGGTTCAAATCCCGGTGCCCCATATGGTCCCCCGTGCCTGCCAGGAGCAATTTCTGAGCATGGAGCCAGGAGTAACCCCTGAGCACTGCCAGGTGTGACCCAAAAACCAAAAAAAAAAAAAAAAAAAGAAAATAAACAGAAGAAATTTTGGGATCACAGTGTCTAGGAGCAGTTAATCAGAGCAAAAGAGAACCTTCCTATTTTGGTAACTATGGAAGCCTAATTTTCTTTATTTTATGTAATTTATCATTTTCATCATTGTATTCAAAGTTCTTCCCTCATGGGAGAACTGTGCTGGGACTGGGACTAGAAAGGGGGAAAATACCTACTTGTCCCTGAAGAGCATTTGTCTTCTTAGAGAACTAGCTGGCTGGCAGTACAGGATGATAGTAGAGTCAGTAGATAAATATCTCCAGGACAACCCTCATGGCTTGTTCTTGGCTTTTCTCCTGTAAAGACCATGGATCTGAAATCAATGTAATTAAACATTTTTATGAATAACATTTAATCTCCAGCATTACATTTAATTTGATTAATTTTTGATCATTTTGAGATAATGTCCTAATCAAGTTTGATTCTTGCGGTGTTTAAAGGGTGGGGGGTTGGGGGGGTTGTTTGTTTTGTTACAAAACATCTTTTCAGAGCATCTTTTTGGAATATTTACTCTTTAAGATAAAAATGGAGATCCAGAGTGATTGCACAGAGGATAGGGTTTTTGCCTTGCATGTCAGCCAACCCAAGTTCCATTCCCACCATCCTTTATGGTCCCCTAATTGTCAGGAGTGTTTCATGAGTATCACTAGATGTAGCCCAAAAGGGGCCCGGGAGATAGCGTGGAGGTAAGACGTTTGCCTTTCATTCAAAAGGTCATGGGTTCGAATCCCGGTGCCCCATATGGTCCCCCGTGCCTCCCAGGAGCAATTTCTGAGCATGGAGCCAGGAATAACCCCTGAGCACTGCCGGGTGTGACCCAAAAACCAAAAAAAAAAAAAAAAAGATGTAGCCCAAAAATGAAACCAAGTAAGATGAAATAATGACATTTTAATACTTATCTTCCAAAGCACATTTCTATTTTAGTCTGCTGTGAGGGGTGTTGTTGTTGTTGTTGTTTGGGCCCAGTAGCCCTCAGGGATACTTCTGGCTCTGTGCTCAGAAATTGCTCCTGGCAGGCACGGGGGACCATATGGGATGCTGGAATTCATACCAACATCTGTCCTGGGTCGGCTACTTGCAAGGCAAACACCCTACTGCTGTGCAATCTCTCTGGCCCCTAGCCTGCTGTGTATTGTGAAACAGCACCTCAGGTAAAGATCAGTTCCAAGAGCTTCCTGTGGAAAATGGGATTGAGGGGCTGGAGTGAGTGTAGGAGGTCAGTCTCAAGCCTGACAAGCAGCCAGCCCCATTTGGGTACCATCCCGCACTATCAGGGATCAATGCTAAGTACATAGTCAGAAATTGTTCCTAAGCACTGCTAGGTATGGTCCAAAAACAACTCCCAAAAGGAAAAGAAGAAATTTAAAGAGAAGAAAGCTGGTGAAGATAGTGCAAAGGGCCCTGCACTTGTCTTACATGCTGCCAACACAGGTTCCTTACAGAGAACCACACATGGTCCCAAGCACCACCAGGAGTACCCCTTGGCCATAGAGATCCAGGACTAAGCCCTGAGTGAGACCCAAAAATTTAGAAAAATAACGCTATTAGTTTTTTATTTATAAATAGAGTATGATAAAAACATTTTATAAGCATATCTGTAGCAAAGACCAAAGATTATGAACTATTATAGTTATCTCGATGCCTTACATAGGTGATAATGAGTTTGTGGAGGTTGATATATTAACACTTGAGAACTTTAATTATAAAATTAATGTTATTTGTAAAAAGTTTGACTACTATAATAAAAGAATATTCTGATATTTTGTTCCAGAACAACCAGCCCAAGACCAACTTATCTCCTGATATTGGATCCAGACTGCAGAGAAAATACTGATGAAATATACTAGTAACTACTAGATGCACTTACTTGAGAATCTCTTATGTTTATTTTTTGAATTTATGATTTCAAGCACAATAGCCATAAAGTGAAAGTAAATCATAACATGAGTAATGATAAATTTAATAGTTTATATTTATGCTAGAAATATACTTTATTATGTATTTGTTCTTGATAAATACATTTTAATAAATGGAAATATTTTATTTTTAATGAGCAAGTATTGAAAATAAATTCATTATATTTAAACAAAGGATATTTTGTTATTCGAATTAATTATTTGTCATAGTTATCAAGTTCTTTTATTTTTAATAATATCTTTATTTAATCACCATAATTACAAACGTGTTTGTAGTTGGGTTTGTCATAAATTATCAAGTTCTTTTTTAAATTCTTAATAATTTTTGTATACTGGTATAAAGGCTTATAATTAATAATATCTGGACCCGAGATAGCACAGCAGTAGAGCATTTGCCTTGCATGTGGACAACCCAGGACTGCTCTGGGTTCAATTCCCAGCATCCATATGGTCCCCCGAGCCTGCCAGGAACAATTTCTGAGCACAGTCAGAGTAACCTCTGTCCAAAAACCAAAAATAAATAAATAAATAAATAAATAAATCTTACATAAGTAGTAAAGCTACTTGTTTAAGACTGATGAATCTTTATATTTAAGATATTATGAAGGGGGTCTGGGCGGTGGCGCTGGAGGTAAGGTGCCTGCCTTGCCTACGCTAACCTAGGACAGACCATGGTTCGATACCCAGTTCCCCATATGGTCCCCCGTGCCTGCCAGGAGTAACCCCTGAGCGTCACTGGGTGTGGCCCAAAAACCAAAAAAAAAAAAAAAAAAAAAAAAGGTATTATGAAGGGATTTCAAGTTTAATTCCACAATTCAGAAGTGACATTTATCAGCAGTCAGAGAGGCAGTTCAGTGGACAGGTCATGCTTTAGATGCAGAAGACTCCGATTTAAGCCCTGTCATTGTACATACCCCCCAAGCAGCATGGGGAGCAACTATTCCCCAGCACAGAGGCAGGAGTAGCCCTGTCAGCCCTTGATAGATCAACAAGACTAAATCTTGACAAGGATATATTGGCTTTAAGGGAAGAAATGGAAGAGACTGGCTTAGTGGATATGTTATATTTATATATATAAAACATATGTATACATATATGTGTGTATACATATACATATATACATATATATATAGGGCTCTCTATCTGAAAATGCTGAGTGCACATTGTTCTCCAATGTACATAGGGCATTCTCCAAGATAGACCATATACTGGGACACAGAACACACAAAACAAGAGAACCTGGAAGAAATGGATAAATCAAGAATATAGAAAATGTGGGGCCCGGGAGATAGCATGGAGGTAAGGCGTTTGCCTTTCATGCAAAAGGTCTTCGTCGAATCCCAGTGCCCCATATGGTCCCCGTGCCTGCCAGGAGCAATTTCTGAGCATGGAGCCAGGAGTAACCCCTGAGCACTGCCGGGTGTGACCCAAAAACCAAAAAAAAAAAAAAAAAAAAAAAAAAAAAGAATATAGAAAATGTATCAGCTATCTTTTTAGATAATCATGCACTGAAATTAGAAGTGAATTACAAGCACTCATAAGGAAAAAGAAAGAGCTTACATAAATAACTTAATGGCACAGCTTCAAAAAAACTGGGAAATGAGGGCCTGAGAGATAGCCTGAAGGTAGGGTGTTTGCCTTGCATGCAGGACGATAGTGGTTCGAATCTCAGCATCCCATCTGATCCCCTGAGCCTGCTAGGAGCGATTTCTGAGCATAGAGCCAGGAGTAACCCGAGTGCTGCTGAGTGTGACCAAAAAAAAAAAAAAAACAAGATCACGTTTTGTGGAGAGATAGCATGGAGATAGGACATTTGCCTTGCACGCAGAAGGATGGTGGTTCGAATCCCAGCATCCCATACGGTCCTCCAAGCCTGCCAAGAGCGATTTCTGATCAAAGAGTCAGGAATAACTGGAGTGCTGCCAGCTGTAACCCAAAAAAACAAACAAAAAAATTGGGAAATGAGGGGCTGGAGAGATAACACTATAATAGGGCATTTGCCTTGCATGCAGCAGACCCAGGACAGACCCGGGTTTGATTTTTGGCATTCCATATGATCCCCCGAGCCTGCCAAGGGTGATTTCTGAGCAGAGAGCCAGGAGTAACCTCTATGTGGTGCTGTGTGCGGCCCAAAAATCAAGACATTGAAAAAATTGGAAAATGATCAACAAAATGAACCAAAAATAGGCAGACAGAAGGAAATAACAAAAATTCAGGGCAGAAATTAATGACCTAGGATCCACAATAGCAATCCAAAAGATCAAAGAAAGCAAGAGTTGGTACTTTGAAAAAATAATTAAGATCGATAAACCACTAGGCAAGTCTCACAAAGACAGAAAATTAATAAACCAAATTAAAGCTGAAAGGAAGGAGGTTACTACAGATACTGCAGAAAGGACCCGGAGAGATAGCACAGCGGCGTTTGCCTTGCAAAAGTAGATCCAGGACCAAACATGGCTGGTTCGAATTCCGGTGTCCCATATGGTCCCCTGTGCCTGCCAGGAGCTATTTCTGAGCAGACAGCCAGGAGTAACCCCTGAGCACTGCCAGGTGTGGCCCAAAAACAACAACAAAAAAAAAAGATACTGCAGAAAGGCTTTTTTAGTTTCCTCATGAAATATTTGCCATGGGCTTGTGATAAATGGCCTTGACTATATTGAGAATAGTTCTTTCCATTCACATCTTATTGAGAGTTTTTGTCGTGAATGGGTGTTGGACTTTGTCAAATGCTTTCTTTGCATCTATTGATATGGCGATTTTTTTACTTTTCCTTTTGTTGACATGGTGTATCACATTGTTGACTTGTATTTGTTAAATCATCTTTGCATCTCTGGAATGAATCCTACTTGGTCATTCTTGAAGAGCCATTGAATTCTATTTGCTAGGATTTTATTGAGGATCTTTGCATCTGAGTTCATCAAGAATATTGATCTTGGGACCAAAGCGGTGGTGCAACGTCAGGGTGTTAAGCAGCTTTATTTTGAATTGGTAATTGAATTTGAACTCAAAGGATAATTACTCAAAGTAATAGATTTTTTTGAGAAACTTTATGCCACAAAACAAGAGAACCTGGAAGAAATGGATAAATTCTTGGACTCATCTTCTCCCAAAGTTGAACCAAGATGATCTGGAATATCTGAACAGATTTATCACTAGTGGAGAAATTGAAATGCTAATCAAAAGGCTTCCCAAAAACAAAACTCCAGGTCCAGATAGATTCATTAGTGAATTCTTTCAAACCTTTAAAGAAGACATACTGCAGATCTTTTTCAAGCTCTTCCAGGAAATTGAAGAAACAGAAACACTCCCATAAAGTATCTATGAAGCTAACATCATCCTGATACCAAAAGCAGAACAGAGATGCCAACAAAAAAAAAAAGAGCTACAGGCCAATATTCTTTTTGTCTGCTTTTTTGTTTTTGTTTTTGGGCCACACCCGGTGATGCTCAGGCTATGCATTCAGAAATCACTCCCGTTTGGGGGGACCATATGGGATGCTGGGGATCGAATTGCCGTCCATCCTAGGTCAGCTGCCTGCAAGGCAAAACACCCTACTGCTGCGCCACAACTCTGGCCCTCTGGTCAATATTGTTGATGAATACAGATGCAAAATTCCTCAACAAAATCCTAGCAAATAGAATTCAATGGCTCATCAAGAATGACCAATTAGGACTCATTCCAGAGATGCAAGGATGATTTAACAAGTATAAGTCAACAATGTGGTACGCCATATCAACAAAAGGAAAAATAAAAATCATACTGCCGTATCAATAGATGCATAGATAGCATGTGACAAAGTTCAGCACCCGTGCATGATAAAAACTCTCAAGATGTGAATGGAAAGAACTTTTCTCAATATAGCCAAGATCATTTGCCACAAGCCCATGGCAAATATTATAGTCATGGGGAAAAACTAAAAGCCTTTCTTATAAGATCTGGCACAAGACAAGGATGCCCACTCTCACCACTTCTATCCAGTACTTTTTTTTCTTTTTTTTTTTTTTGGTTTTTGGGCCACACCCAGTGACACTCAGGGGTTATTCCTGGCTATTTGCTCAGAAGTCGCTCCTGGCAGGCACGGGGGACCATATGGGGAATCGGGGGATCGAACCGCGGTCCGTCCTAGGTTAGTGCAGGCAAGGCAGGCACCTTACCTCCAGCGCCACCGCACGGCCCCCAACTTTTTTTTCTTAATAGGCATGTCTCCTAGGAGAACCAGATTTCTATTATAAAGTGGCTTTTTACAGTAGCTAATGGGAGCTGGAGAGATAGTAAATGACTATGGTACTTGCCTTGCTGATCTTGCTTCTGACCTCCCAGCCCCACATAGGGTCCCCCTAGCACTACCAGGAGCCACTTCTGAGCACAAGTGTTAGGAATAGCCTTTGCATACTGCAGGTTTTTCATTTTTCATGAAACTATCATATACATTTTTTTAATTTTCCCTCAATGATTTCTATCTCATGGTCTTATCTTGATTTCAGCTGAATTTCTCACTTGAGACACCAGTAAACTGTTATAGTCTCATTTTAGAACACGAGCAAAATGGCCAGAGTAAAGCCTATTATATCGATTTCATCTCAGTAGTACTCAGAAGTTTTTAAAGTTCTAAGGGAAGATTTAGCAAAAAAAAAATAGAAATTATAAAGTTATAGATATTAAGGGACCAAAGAGATAGCAGAGTGGTAGGGCATTTGCTTTGTGCACAGCTGATCCAGGGTGGATGGTGGTTCGAATCCCGGCATCCCATATGGTCCCCCATGCAGGCCAGGAGCGATTTCTAAGCACAGAACCAGGAGTGGTCCCTGAGTGCTGCCAGGTGTGAGCCCTTCCCAAAAATAGAAATTAAGCCAAATGTGTTGAAACACAGAGCAAAGCTGCTTTTCCGCCTTCCCTGGCTGGTGTGAGCCAGCTACATTCTGTGGCTCATGGCTTCTTTCTTCTGGTCCGAGTGGCAGTGATAACGGTAGATCAAATCCTCATAAGACAACACTTTGAACCTCCACTCTTTTATTTTTGCTCTTTTGGGGGATCATACCCAGTGATGCTTGGCGACCATGAGGTGCCAGAGATCAAACCCTGGGCTCCTGCATACAGAGCACCTAGACCTGGCGAACTATCTCCTTGGCTCCGATCTTGCCCACTATTAAGGCTCCTTTTCAGATATATTGGGCCTAGGCAACTCGTGGGGGACATGCAGGGTGTTATTCTTTCTACTAGAGAGATGCAAAATCAAGGTCTAAGGTACAAGGTCTAAGGTACAATCATCTTTTACTCCCTGTTCTTGTTTTGCTTCAGACTAAAATCTCCTTCACAGCTCCCTGTCCACCAGGATAACTGTTACCCATCTCTGTGGCAGCTAGGAAAGGCAACATGACTATTGAGCACTGCTCCCCTAAGAGAAAGGAGGCAGTGCCCCCCTTTGCTTTTCCCTCTCACTGCTCCTTTCTCCCTGGTGGCTTCAATGCAGATCTAGATGTATCATCACTCAAGAGAGATGTCGCCCATCACCACAGTGGAGAAGCAAGCCAAAAATAACATGGGTCTTCATGTCAGAGAGCAGAGTCACCACTTCAGTCAAGACTTGGATGTGAAGAATCAACTCTGCACTGTTTGGAACTCTGTTAAAATAGCCTCACTTCCATCCTAATAGGATTTTCCAAGGAGAGCAAAGTAAGTGTGATCCATTTTTTAAGAAGCAAAAGATGGGTCTCCACTCAAAATTGGAGTCCAATGTACAGACCGATGTTGCCTCACCTGTACCGAGAGGGTGTGAAATGTTTTGTTAATTTACATAGCTGAGGTCTCTAGGGAGAGCAGGTCAAGCTAAAGAGGGAACAAGAGGGAGGGAGGGAGAGAAACACTCTTGCGCTTTGCAAGATTCCTTCTCAAGTGCTCCAGCACTTGGCTTCCAGTTCTCTCAGTATCAGTTTCACAAGGTTCACTCTTAGAATATCAATCAAACCAAATGTTCCTTCAAGACAAAAAACTTCCTCTCTCTCTCATAATAGTAGAAAAGCACCCAGGTCCCTGATAATGAGGCATCTGTAGGAACTACAAAGTTAAGGACTTTGTGGGCATGAAATTCCTTGGGAGAAACTTGGAGTCCACCAAGACACCTCACAAGAGAGAGGTTCTTTAGATCACAAACCAGTCCTCAGACTAAAGGTGAGACTTATCAAAGTGACAAGAATCCTTTATACTTTCCCCAAAGTGTCCTAGAGGAAAAACTGCCAAAACTTAAATGACCTCTTTAAGTTCCATTTCCTTCTCATGTCTGCAGAGCCAGTGAGTTAAAAACAGAAGCATTTCAGGGACTCACTTTGAGGCTAGACAATTGCAGGTCCACAGTATTTACCAGAAGAGGGAAGCAATATGGTGGAGAGATTCCATTGAATATGATCTCATGGGAGCATCCACTTACTGCACTTTCATGTCCTTATTTATTCCATATTCCACATCAGCCACAGTTTGGTTTGGTTTGGGTTTGGAGTCACACCCAGTGGTGCTTGGGGGATTGGTTACTCCTAACTCTGTGCTCATGAATCACTCCTGGCAGGCTTAGGAGACCATAGGGATGCTAGAAATTAAACCTTGGTCAGTCGAATACATCCCCACTGTACTATCACTCCAGCCCACGGGCACAGTTTTAAATATTGTCTGTGTCAGGTAGTCCCCCAACTGAATGAAAGAAAATGAACAATGGCGCATCTTCTGTCCAGAGCTGTTTCTCAGGGAAAGGACAGACTCCTCAGCTCTGATGTAATGACTCTCAGCCACATGGAGCAGACTGCAAAGAGCATACATTGGCACTTTGCCCAGAAAGTCAGAATCTTGGTGCTTCAGGTGGACATTGGGGTTTATTAGGCACAGAGAAGAATAAGTGATAGTCTAGGAAGTAAGAACACAGGTTCAAAGCAACTACAGAGGCCTTAACATAGCCATGGATCTGATGGTGAGTTGGAGAAATAGGACATGAGGCTGAGAGAGGCTGAGACAACGCAGTTTGGACTATCAGACTATACGGCCTGACTAGCCAGTGTCTTCTTATTCATCACTATGTCCCCAACTCTGTGTAAACTTCCTAGTAAAACCTTGGTAAGTCCAGTAATAGAATGGAGCCTGTCAACTACTGTAAAGATGATTGATAGTCAGTTCCCTTTGGATTCAGTTCTTAGTTTTGATCTAAAAAAGAAAAAAAAAATGAGTGTGGTATACTGCCCTCCAGTGGTTCTAGAACAGTGACTGTCACTGTCTGATTCTATAGTTTACACTTAAAAAAAATAAGCACATAGGGGCCCGGGAGATAGCATGGAGGTAAGGCGTTTACCTTTCATGCAAAAGGTCATCGGTTCGAATCCCGGTGCCCCATATGGTCCCCCGTGCCTGTCAGGAGCAATTTCTGAGCATGGAGCCAGGAGTAACCCCTGAGCACTGCCGGGTGTGACCCAAAAACCAAAAAAAAAAAAAAAAAATTAAAAAAAAATAAGCACCAAATCCAAAGGCAACGACACCAGAATCGATACCCAATCTACCTACAACAAGTTATATACAAAAGAGACCTGTTATACACTAATAGTCCATGGGGCAAAGTGGGGAAGGTATGGGATTTATGCTGGGAACAGGGGTGGAGGGAGGACAACACTGGTGGTGGGTATGACCCTAATACTTTGTCACTATGTACCTTAAAATATTACTGTGAAAGACCTGTAATTCACTTTGATCACAGTAAAAATTATTTAAAAAAAAAAACAGCATGGAGGGGCCCGGGAGATAGCATGGAGGTAAGGCATTTATTTGCCTTTCATGCAAAAGGTCATCGGTTCGAATCCCGGTGCCCCATATGGTCCCCCGTGCCTCCCAGGAGCAATTTCTGAGCATGGAGCCAGGAGTAACCCCTGAGCACTGCCGGGTGTGACCCAAAAAATAAAATAAAACAAACAAACAAAAAAAAAAAACAGCATGGAATTCAAAAAATAAGTAACAATGATCAGACCTAAATACCAAACCCAAAATCGACGGCAACAAAATCAAGATGTACAATAAGTTATATACAAAGGGAACCAGTTACACTAACAGTTCAGGGGGCAAAGGGGGAGAGGTATGGGATGCATACTGTGAACAGAAACAGAGGGAGGAAAACAATAGTGGTGGGAATGGCCCTAATTCAATGTCACTAGTTATGTACCTTAAATATAACTGTGAAAGACTTGTAATTCACATTGGTCACAATAAAAATTATTAAAATAAAAAATGCTGACTGGGCCAGAGTGAGAGTGCAACAGGGAGGGCCTGCCCCTCAGGCCTGCCAGGAGGAATTCCTGAGCATTGATGGGTGTGGCCTCCTTCTCCGAAAAGAAAAAAAAAAAAAAAACATTCTGGGGCCTGAGCAGAGATCCAGGAGTAGCCCTGAGCATCAATGAGTGTAGAGCAGAAATATCTCAAGTGGCATGTACACATGTCAAGTCACATGTTATGCATGAAACACTGGATGGCACATGTCAACTGTAATGTTTTGTTTGGGTTTGGTTGGTTGTTGCTTTTTTGTTTTTGTTTTTGTTTTTGTTTGGGGGAGTCACATTAGCAGTGCTCTTGACTGCACTCAGGAATTACTCCTGGTGGTACTCAGGGGACCATATGGGATGCCAAGGGTGGAACCTAATTGGACATATGTGAGGTAAATTACCAACTCCCTGTACTCTTTCTCTTGTTCCTCAACTGTTATCTTTAAAAATAAATCGGGGCCGGAGAGATAGCTCAGCAGTAGGGCATTTGCCTTGCATGTATCTGACCCAGGAGGGAACTGATTCAATTCCCAGCATCCTATATGGGCCCCCAGTCTGCCAGGGGCAATTTCAGAGTGCAGAGAGCCAGGAGTAACCCCTGAGCACTGCCGAATGTGGCCCAAAAACCAATCAATACATAACATTTTTTTAAAAAATCATTTTATATTTTGGCATGAAGAGGACTCCCAAGCTCAGAAGGCTGGGGAGTGGGGTCCCATCCAGCAGTTCCCACCTTTGTAGGGCAGAGTTTCTGTATCAGATCCTGAGGGTGCAGTGGCACTCAGAGGCCTCCTAGGCTGCCCCCAAGATACTCCAGGATATATGCTGGTAGAGACCAAACTGGGATCCAGTGCATTCAAGGTATGATGTGCCTTAGCCCCTGTACAACCTCTCCGGCCTTTTATCTCTATTTCTAAATGCTGGTTATGGGGGCAGAATTATACTCAACTGGTAAACCTCCTGACTTATCACAGAGACCTGATTCCAAGTCTCAATACAGCAGAATAAAATAAGATATATGGCTGGCTACAAACAATAAGATAGCTACCCATCCAGTTTAAAAATCAGTGGTCTCAGGCTAAAGATGGAATACAGTGGATGCAGGTGCTTACATTGCACTTGGCCAACTGGGATTCAACTCCTGGCACTACATACGGTCTCCAGAACCCTGCAAGGTGTGACACTGAGTACCCTTGGGAGTACCCTCCTAAAAAAACAACAATTAGTGATTAATTACTCTTTTTCTTTTTTATCTTATCTACACTGTTTTGTTTCTCTAATATATATTTGTAATTTTTAATATATATAATGACCCAGAGAGTATAGTCTTGATATAATTCATTCTGGAAGGAGAAATAATGCCACCCCTTGTTAAAAAAAAATACCTTTCCATTTATTTAAATCTTTTTAAATGTCTTCTGGTTTTATTTTTATGGTTTGGCTGTGGCTTTGAGGGAACCACTCCAGGTAGTGGTGCTCGGGGGACCATGCAATGCTAAGGATCACACCAAGCCTCCTGCATGCAAAGCCTGTGCACACCCAACTGAACTATCTCTCTGGCTCTGGTATTTTTTTCCTTAGGAAAAGCTTGCATATTAATTCTTTAAAGATTAATCAATGATTTTTTTTAATTGGGTCATTGTTAGGTTCTTTGCACAATCCCTAGGTGGTGTCTAGTCCTGACCTTTGATAACTGCCCCTCCTGGAGCCAGAGGGGTCTGGTCTTTATCCAAGGACTCTCTCAGGGCATGTGTGACCCTGAGTCAAGAGGCCAAAAGAGTGCCTGGAGAGTGACTCAGCTGAGAGCTATCAACTGCTGTTGCAAATGTTAACAGACTCCTGAGGGGGGGTTCTGGAAAAGTTTCACAGGATAGGTAAGTGCCTCGAAGGCCTGAAGAATTTTCTCTTGTTCCTCATCTGCTCTGCTCTCCTGCTCTACTTAGAGTAGGGGCAGTGCCCAAATGTGTGGCATGAGGAAGTGATTCTGGGCACTAATGCTGCCCACCTTGTCTACACCTACATTCACAGCTTCCAGATCTGCAGTTCTTCCATAATAGTTATCATTTGTTCAATACTTCATACAGATATAAAAGATGGAAAAATGGGGCCGGAGAGATGGCATGGAGGTATGGCGCATGCCTTGCATGCAGGAGGACGGTGGTTCGAATCCCAGCATCCCACATGGTCCCCCGAACCTGCCAGGAGTGATTTCTGAGTGTAGAGCCAGGAGTAACCATTGATCAATGCCGGGTGTGACCCAAAACAAAACAAAACAAAAAAATAAATAAATAAATAAATAAATAAATAAATAAATAAATAAAATTCTCTGTTTTCTTATCATTCCTTTTGCTCACAGTTGCAAACTACAAGAAATCCCTCCTGGGCCTGGCCGTGGCGCTGGAGGTAAGGTGCCTGTCTTGCCTGCGCTAGCCTAGGACTACCGCGGTTGGATCCCCCGGTTTCCCCCAAGCCAGGAGCGACTTCTGAGCGCATAGCCAGGAGTAACCCCTGAGCGTCACCAGGTGTGGCCCAAAAACAAAATAAAACAAACAAAAAAAAATCCCTCCTAAGAGAAGTGAGAAATGCATAAACCAATCAGTGGGACTGAATAGGACTGAGTCATAAACCTTTGCAGAAAGAGAGTCCTGGTCTATGGCAGAACAGATAGGAAAGTAGATGTGGCAGTCAAACAGCTCCCTGTCAAGAAAGGTCTGTACCAGAGGACACTCTCATGGTCTGTCACCTTTACAGAGGGGTGCCCCATTTCTGCCATTTATCAGGGGATGACCTTCCCTAGTGATCTTGCCTCTGCCAGGTCCTCCTCCACAACGGTTCTTCCCCATTCATTTTTTTTCTCTTCCCTCTGCTTGTCCTGTGATATCTGTTCCTCACAGGAATGAATGGAACCAACAGTTCTGGGAAAGATCCAAGCAAGAAGCCTTCAGGACAGCACCTGGTCACTCATTCACTGATGAGGGGACCCCAAGAAACACTCACTGAGACGTTGGCCAGTGAGGGGACATGAGGTTGGTCAATAAAGGGAGCACACATACAATAGGAGTTTATCTGGTGAAAAGAGCCCAGAGCACACCAGGAGGTTGATCACAGTTCATCCCTAGCAAGACATGCTGACTGGCCTGCTGACTCTCTCACAGATAATGATCAGAGAATGGATCTATGGGAGTCAAACATAGGAGCCCTTCAGAGTCAGGAGGGGCAGAGGTAAATAAAGGTGAAATGAAGAGACAGGTGGAATTTTGTCTATTGGGAGAGCTGCTCATTACGAATGAGCTCCCCTCTTAGATGGGGCTGTGCCTGCCTCCCAAATCAGGTAAAGCAGGGAGCAGTTCACCTGCCACAGGCCCTCTGAAACCCAGTGAGTGCTTTAGTTCCCAGGATTTGCTGATTGGAGCAATCCCCAGGAGCAGAAAGGAAGAGGGGCTGAGGGCTCAATTGGACACTGAGTATAGCACACTTCCATTCAGCTCGGAGCCCCAGACATGCTGGAACCACACGGTGGGCAGCTCTGAGTTCCATGGGCCATTCCCTAGCCATCAGCCAGGCTAGAGACAAGTGAGGGTCATGTCCCTTTACATGCCATCCTGCTGGCCCAGGTCCTGTGGTTCCCCAGCTGGATTTGCCAGTGCCTAACAGTGCCTATGTATTCCTATACTTTAGTAGAGTTTAATTCTAAAATAATTATCCAAAACCAAGGCCAGAGAAGCAGAGTGATAGTACAGCAAGTGGGGTACTTGCCTTGTGTGTAGACTCCAGGGTTTGATTCCCAGAACCCTCAAGGGTTCCCTGAGCATCACCAGATGTGCCTCCCAATAAAAATAAAAAACACGGGGGCCCGGAGAGATAGCACAGCGGTGTTTGCTTTGCAAGCAGCCGATCCAGGACCTAAGGTGGTTGGTTCGAATCCTGGTGTCCCATATGGCCCCCCATGCCTGCCAGGAACTATTTCAGAGCAGATATCCAGGAGTAACTCCTGAGCGCTGCCTGGTGTGACCCAAAAGCAACAAAACAACAAAAAATTAAAAACACCAGGCCGGAGAGATAGCATAGAGGTAAGGCCTCTGCCTTAAATGCAAAGGGACAGTAGTTCGAATCCTGGCATCCTATATGGTCCCCAGTGCCTGCCAGGGGCGATTTCTGAGCATAGAGCCAGGAGTAATCCCTGAGCACTGCCGGGTGTGACCCAAAAACCAAAAAAAGAGGGGCCCGGGAGATAGCATGGAGGTAAGGCGTTTGCCTTTCATGCAAAAGGTCATCGCTTCGAATCCCGGTGCCCCATATGGTCCCCCGTGCCTGCCAGGAGCAATTTTTGAGCATTGAGCCAGGAGTAACCCCTGAGCACTGCCGGGTGAGACCCAAAAACCAAAAAAAAAAAAAAAAATTAAAATCACATTAAACAATTAAAAGAGACCCCACACACACACAAAAAAAAAGTAATGAGAAGTATAGAGCAGAAGAAAATCAGAATTAAAATTAAAATAAAAGAATGAGGGAGTGTAGTCCAAGCATGTGTTTCATGGATAAATAAATGGTAAATAATAAAAGATCTTCTCATGGGGTGGTCACACATTGGAATTCATTTCTCAAATTTGAACATATCAAATACATTATATTTCTTTTGATGTGTCATTTGTATATACAAGATATTTAACATACCAATTATTTGAAAAACAAAAGCTTAAGTAGCTCAACTGAGATTTTTATAAGGGAAAGGCTTAAAGGGAACACTAGTAGATCAGCATTGAGAAGTTACATTGCTTTTTCCCTTGGCTTGAGAAAAAAAAAGTAAAGAATAAAGAAAACACAACAAACTGCTTAAGCCGCCAGGCTTAGCAAATAGATACTACAGTTCTAAGAGTCGAGCTCATTTATCCCAGTGGAAGATTTAAGTTGCTTTCCAAAATGAATTTTACCTGAAGTGTGTGTTTTTTTGCAAATGGCTTTCTTCCAAGTGATTGGGAAGGAAGGCAAAAACTGCATCAAAGTCCTTGAAATACTCTCAGAGCATTACAGGAAAAGACTTGAAAGATGTACCTGTCTGGGAAGCTAAGAATTTCTTTAATTCAGATGAATCAAGAGCCAAAAAATGAGAATCAGGAGTCCTGAAGATGAAAATGAAATCAACCCTCTTGCATAAAACGCCTCACTTTCCAATTTGTTTTTATGACAAACAAATTAGAAAATTACGCAGGAATTGGGGCCAGAGCAGTGGCACAAGCTGTAAGGTGTCTGCTTAGGACGGACCATGGTTCGATCCCCTGATATCCCATATGGTCCCCTCAAGCCAGGAGCAACTTCTGGGTGCACAGCCAGGAGTAATCCCTGAGTGTCACCAAGGTGTGGCCGAAAAACCAAATAAATAAATAAATAAAAATTACACAGGAATTAGTGGACAGAATTCAATTTTTACTCCTTTGATCAGAAATCAGAAATCAATCATAGGTAGCCTGTCCCGAAGATATATGCCAGTGTTTCTCCTACATGGAGCTTTTACTGACATTTATTCTGATTACTTCTTGGGCAATTGCTGCAACTATCTTCCAGCCTCCGCATCTAAATAAATATCAAACATACTTTGTTTGATATGTGCTTTGGGGGGAAGAACACAACCACCTGTGCTCAGAGATCTCTCCTAACTGTGCTGGGCAACCATCAGAGGTGCCAGGGATCAAACCAGAGTCAGCCACATGTAACAAGAGCCTTATCACTGTACTATATTCTATGCTGTCCCCTCAAACACACTCTTCCAAAGAAAATGTTAAACATGAAAAAAGGAGTCATTTAAGTTATGGTGCATTCAGGCCCAACATTTCACATATTTGGAAGGCAGGACTGTGTGTAAGCCTTCTAAGTCTAGCTAATATATGAGTCCATGATTTATTGTTATAGATCATAATTTCTAGAGTAATATTAAGATCCTTAGGGATGTAGCTCAGTGGTAAAGATGTGCCTCAAATACTGGAAGATCCAAACTTACCCTTCCTCCCTGAAAGCTTTACATATTATGACAAAATAATCTGAAAATATTTTAAAATGTTTCTTTTCGGGGCCAGAGATATAGCACAGTAGTAGAGCTCACAGCAGACCCAGGACAGATGGTGGTTCGAATCCTGGCATCCCATATGGTCCCCGGAGCCTGCCAGCAATTCCTGAGCACAGAAACAGGAGTAACCCCTGAACACTGCCGGCTGTAACTCAAAAACCCAAAAATAAAATAAAATAAAAATAAATAAATCTTTCTTTTCAGGTATACTATTTTGAGAATTCCTTGCTTTCAAAGAGATCTTTTTTGTGTCCAATAGCTTCCATGATATGTTTGAGATAAAATTCAGAAAAACTACCAATGAAATATTTTGGCATGTTTTTAATTTAAAAATTAAAACAATGAGGCCAGAGCAATAGCACAGCAGGTAGGGCATTTGCAGGTGACTCAAGTTTGATTTCCAACATCTCATATGATCCCCTAAGTGCTGCTGCCAGGAATGACCCCCGAGCACAGAACCAGGAGTAATCCCTGAACATTACCAGTGTGGCGAAAGAAAAGAAAGA
>PVKC010022992.1:0-17434 GCA_004027635.1 Crocidura indochinensis
TGGCATTGCAAATTGGAAACAGATCATGCTAGACTAATGGTTTAAGTTTTCGTAAGAAAGATGAGCAGCTTTATAACTATCCTAGCAATGAATCACACCATATGGGACATTATTTGCAGTGGAAGCAAATTAAATCAACACCAGAGCAAATTCAAAACAAGACATGATGGTGGCAACTTTAGGACTTGAACCCATGAGGAGGGGTCACAGTGTTGCTTCCTGGGCTGGCACTAGAATCCCTGAGATCTGCACTTTTCCTCCAATTATTTGCACTTTTATGGGCTTGCTAACAAGCTCTGCAAGGGATAATGGCACAATACATTAGATTTTCCCAAAGCCACTTATTATTACAAAAAATTATATCTCTGGGAAGACATATTTAATTATCCTGGAATTATCTGCCATAAGAAAAACTCATAATTCCCCCTTTAAAAGAGGCCAGATAAGGACATTTGCTATTTTTTTAAAACCCATTTTAAAAGTCATCGATGGTCCTGAAATGCAAGTTTATATCTTTCAAAATGATCCTTTCTTTTACACAGAAGCTGTAAAAGGTCTAAGCCAAGGTAAAGGACCCTGAGAATTGGGTGCCATGGTGTCTCCTTTATTTCCTATATAGGGGCGATGGTGGCTGTGACCATGTCCAGTTCCACCATGAGGTGGACAGTGCAGAGACATTTGTGGGCTCTGAGGTGAGGAGACTAAAACAAAGCAGTGTATCTAGTAGCTTACAGGTTTATCACAGAGATCAACTATGGCATGATGCCCAGGTGCATTGAGAATTCTAGCACTAACCTCTGGAAGGTCGAGATAAGGGTCAGAAGACAACATCCATTACTGTCTCTGTCTCCAGAAAAGGTGCACACATGTGTCACTGAAGGACCCACCTCTACAGCAGGTAGTCTCCGTTACACAAAGGGAACCCAGTATCGTCCAGTAAGTGACACACAAATTTATGTAAATTTTCACTAATTCAATAAGCTTGGCTGGAACATAATTGAGAAGATTCTCTTCAATAGACAGTACTTGCTCATATGCAAACCCACAAAACATTTTGGCACACGTGATTTCCTTTAATCTCACCATCCGCATTAATGAAGACTCTTCTTAGGTCTTCAGAGATATTATTATTCATTTATCATCTAGCATTCCAGATAATGGATGCCAGTTTACAATTCTCAAAGCACCATACATGTGTCTGGATTTGGGTGACAATTACGCACAAGTCTCCAACTTCCAATGTGTGACACTCATTTCAGAAAGATGGAGCTATTTGTTTTATGCTTATGCCTGAGAGAAGAATCATAGGGAGCTTCCCTTACTAAATCAAATCTATTTCAAAGAAAGGAATATGGTAAACACATTTTCTCCATAATGCTGTTCATCATTTTCCCTCATTAATCAAATGCAATGTGTAACCTGCCAAAAAGCCCTCTAGCATTTTCCTAATAATGAGAGCTTCTAATATGTGCTGATCCATTTTAGCCCAAATAACGTTCTTATAATCCATAAGGACAACAAGGTATGAAGAGGAGGAAAAATAACATGTGCTATAGCTTTTAGCTGGAGAAAAACGGAAGCAGAGAAAGGGGAAAACCAGGGAGTTCTCCCGGAGATAAATGATGAAAAGCACACACAACCCCAACTGACTACTGGGGAACAGCCAAGAAATCATTCTTAAAAAAATAGGCTGAAGCAGAGCAATTATGGAGGAAGGGATGGTAACACATTGCACCCCCTGAGTGGCCCCATTAGATGCTGTGATGTCTCTATAAAGCAGAGTTCAACCCCATCACGCTGTCAGAGGAAAAATGAGTGAGAAGGAGGAAGCACGGGGCACATTCACAGTTACCATTACTACAGCAATGTGAATGTGTTATCTCTTTCTGTGCTTAGCCCAGCCCTGAGCCCATGGCTCTGCTTCTTCTTCTTTTTTTTTTTTTTAAATAATGTCTTTATTTAAACACCTTGATTACAAATATGATTGTAGTTTGGTTGCAGTCATACAAAGAACACCCTCCTTCACCAATGAAACAGTTCCACCACCAATTCCCCCTATCTCCCTCCTCCCCATCCCCTGCCTGTATTCGAGACAGGCATTTTACTTGCCTCACATATTAACATTGTCATGGTAGTTGTTAGTGCAATTATTTCTCTAACTGCATCACCACTCTTTGTGTGGTGAGCTTCATATCATGAGCTGGTCCTTCTGGCCCGCATCTCTGGGCATTATTACAATAATGTCTTTAATAATTTTTAAAACCTACAGATGAGTGAGACTATTTTGTGTCTTTCTCTCTGACTTATTTCACTCAGCATAATAGTTTCCATGTGCACCCATGCATAGGAAAATTTCATGACTTCATCTCTCCTGATAGCTGCATAATATTCCATTGTGTATATGTACCACATTTGCCTGCACTTCTAGGTGCCACACGTGGCTGCCATCTGTGGTCGTGGTCTTATTTTTATTACGTTGTCCTGGACTAACAGTTAAGAATGTAGAATTAAGGTGAAAATTAAGGGAGGATAAGGTATGAGAAAATAATTTGGCATTAAGTAAGTGGGCCCTGTAAAAATGGATGAAAGATTCAAGGACACTATGTAAGTGTTTAAAAGCAAAGTCAAATCTGGTAGAAGTGTAATAACTGTCCATCTTACTCTGGCTAAAGCAAATTTGATAATTAGGCTTTTGTCACACAAAAATTTTGGGGGGTGGTGATATTTTGCACTTTTCTATGTAGATTATGAATATTAGGTATGGGACTGTTTTCTGTTATTTGTGAGTAGGGCCATATTCTGCAACAAAAGTCTTAAAAGTGAGACCAGTTGGTGCTGAGAAATGGTATTTATATTGAAATGTTAATTATAATGAAGGACATAGGACATGTTCTGTCTAATTTACAAAGGCACGAGGAAAGGGCCAGAGTAACAGCACTGTAGGTAGGGGAATTTGCCTTGCATGTAATGGACCCAGAGTTAATCCCAGCATCCTGTAAGGTCCCCTGAGCCTGCCAGGAATAATTTCTGAGCACAGAGCCAAAAGTAATATTTGAGCACTGCCAGGTGTGGCCCAAACAAAAAAAATAAGTGACACTTAGGAGAAACTTTTATTTGAAAATAGAAACTAATTTTTATCCATAATATCAGAAAGCATTTTTGACGAAATATACACCGACGATTGAAAATCCAGATCTTAGTGTTGAAGCTCCTGGAAAATCTAGTGAAATTGCTGTGTCACAATCAAAGTGGCCAAAGAGCTCTGCTGACTGTTTATGCAGAAAGAAATTTATTTTTTAATGTAGGGCCCAGAAATATAGTTATAAATGTATGGACATTTGATTGTTAACAGCAGTACTAAAGTTATTCTAAGGGGAAAATGACAGCTTAGTATCCATATGGGTATCCACACTTAACTCCATCATAAAATTATTATTATGAGTTGGATCTTACATTTCAATATGAAATATCAACCTAGAAGAAAACACAGAAAAATTCTTCATGATTTAGATTTAGGTAAAGACCTCACAGACAAGCTGTAGTAAAACCATAAACTATTGAATTTAATATGCTTGTTCATCAAAGCATGATATATATTAAGAAAATTAACAACATATACAATGACAAAAGTGAAATACTATATAAATCTGGCAAAATGAAATCTAGTGATATACCAAAGATATGTATCTTTCCAAATTAGCCTAATTTAAAACTGAGCGTAATACAGAAACACATGTACCATGAAAGAAAAAAAAAGGAATCACCAATATGTAAATGAAAATGTGCTTCTGAAGCTATTATGATACCAAAATATATTTCACTGAATTGGAAAAAAAACCTGTACACATCACACTTCTGCCAAAGCTATTATATAAGACATATAAGGTGCCCATAAAACTAAACCACACACACACACACACACACACACACACACACACACACACAAATACACACAAAATGCAAACATCAAAAAGTGGGGAGAAGAGCTGAATAGACACTTCTCTGAAGATGACATAAAGACCTCCAACAGGCGCATCTCAAAAATGCTCATTATCACCTATGAACAAGGAAATGCAAATTAAACTGACAATGAGAGATAATCTCACCCCTAGATCAAAAAAGACCAGAAATAACAAGAAGTGGTGGGAATGCAAAGAAAATGATCTGCATTCACTTTTGTTGAGAATGGAAACTAGTTCAGATTCTAAAAACACAGTAGAGAAATTTCTCAAAAAATTAGATATGGAATGATCATATGATTCATCAAGTACCTATGTAAACAAAACACACTGCTTAAAAGATGTGTGTGTGTGTGTGTGTGTGTGTGTGTGTACATTCCTATGTTCATGGCAGCACTTCCTATAGTAACAAACTTCTAGAAAAACCAGGTCTTTTGAATCCCCGTGACAGATGAGATGGGAGATTGGCGGCACTGGTAAGCGGTTGGTGGCTGAACATTTGTGCCTTAAATGACTGTGTTGTGAATAGCTTGGTAAATAATGGTGTTGTAATAAAAATTAGAAAAAATAGAAAGGGTATGTTTTATACATAACATACACAAAATATATACTAATAGAAAGATAAAATTTTGTCTTTAGTACTACATGGATGGAACCAGAGGGTACCATGCTAAGTAAAATAAGAGAGAGAAATAGCAGATGATCTCAATGATGTGTGGAATATAAATAATGAAAGTCAAAGAAACAGACAACAGTCTATAAATAGAAGCCCTCATACTGACCACAAAATGGAGATTATTTTGACAGGCTAAGAGCTGAGGTTGGGCAGGCACATGGGAGGAATAGTCTTTTGTGGATGCTGTTGGCATTTTGGTCATAGGTAACAAGGCACATAAAGCACATAAAACACATAAACATTTATACTCTTGTGAAATAATGCTACCTCAATCAAAAATGAATTAAAAAAGAAAGAAAGAAAGATCTGTGGGAAAACCTGTAGATCTGTAAGGGATTAAAAAAAATAAAGAAAATGGATTGAACAGCTCAGGAGAATAAGCATGCTCCTATATTGCTCTCTCTGTGTTCTGGTCCAGAACTCTCTGGAAAGGAACACATGTGCTTTTCAGTAAAGCCAGACCCACAACAACCATCTACCATTCTACTGGGAGATAGTTATTCCAGTGCAATAACATTGTCCCAAATATGAGAGCTCTGAATAATGTGGAAAGCAGCAATTTATTTAAAAACATCTAGAGAAAAAAATACTACTAAATAAAAACTAATCAGCTACCAACCATGACACCCAACAAGAGGGTAAATCTCAAATCTATTCTGCTTCTTCAGTTTCCTTGTTGATATTCCAGTCTTTCCACTCTATTCAATTTGACAGCCAGCATCATTGTTTTATTGTGCTAAATTTTCCATATCAAAGGGTAACTAACAACAGACATTACTAATGCAAACAAAGACCACAGTCTGTGTAACCCCTTACAACCAAATGTCAAAAGAGCATTTACATATTTTAATCTTTAGAGCCCTCAAATAGCCTTAATCAGACCTATTTCAATCTTTAAAGCCCTCAAACAGTTCAACAGGGGTTGAACTTTTATTTTCATTCTCCCTGAATGATTTTTGACTACATATTTGGATTAAATCAAAAAGGATGACCTTACCATTTACATCTTAGAATTCCATTTTATCCAGTGAATGACTATAATTATTACTATAACTATGACTATAACAGCTTCTCTATTTCTATATCCAGCCATCCAAATGCATCATTTCTGATGTGCAACTTGTCCTCTGACCCCTCCTCCCACTGACCCTGTTGTGCTTTTTTGTAGTTGCTGGTTTTGATTTGTTGGTGTTTGTTTTGTTTTCCTTCCTTTATTCCCTTTCTTTTTTCATTGGGGGTGGGGAAACACCCCCATTAATGCTCAGAGCTTACTCCTGGCTATGTGCTCAGATATCGCTCCTGGCTTGAGGAACCATATGTGATACCTGAGATCAAATAGTGGTCCATCCCAGGTCAGCTTCTTGCAAGGTAAATGCCCTTCTGCTACGCCACCACTACAGCCCCTCCCTTTTTTATCTTTTGATTTGATATAACCTCTAGATGGACTCCACCCAGTTTTTTTTCCTCTTTTTTCTTTTCTGTTTTTCAAACAGAACCACATAACTTGAACCATTTTGTTCTGCCTCATAAATTGACGGGGGTTGGGGGGGGATGGATGGTACCAAACATTAGGGAGATATAGAACACATGCTGGAACAAGGGTAGAACACTGGTGGTGGGGATGCCCCTGATTCATTGTCTCTATGTACCTTAAATATTACTGTGAAAGACTCGTAATTCACTTTGTTTACAATAAAAATTAAAAATAAAACCCACCAAAATAAAGAACATAAAGACAGATTGAGCTGAATTTAGCAGTGCAGAATTTACAGGAAATGATCACCTCTACTGGAACCATCCCTAAAATAAAGGTGTAGAGACAGGGTGCTACTATTCTTCCTTCTTTCAATAGTTTGGATCTAGTTATGTACGATGAGACCAGATGAAGGCAATGCTACAAATGTTGAGGTTTGCTGCACTTGGAGTCAACTTCCCAGCAGATGCCCCAGCAAATGAGCTCATAAGATGGAAGGATATAATGCTCTTGGTGGCCATCATGATGCTGTGTTTACAATGCTGTACCCTTGGTACTTATAGGATGCCACAAACCAAGGCGACCTCAATAAAAACTTCCTTAACAAAGACTTGGGGGATATAACAGCACTTGAATCCTTGTGTATCACAAAAGGCAGTTTAGGGCTGCTCAGATCGAACAGGAACTGGATTATAGGTGCAGTTATGACTAGGAAGAGGGAAATAAATGTGTTTAAGAATCACAAGCTCTATTTTTTCCATAAAGCATGATATTTTCTTTGAAAAAGAAGTGTATTTTAAAAACTAATATTGATAACAAGCCTAACAGAAAGGGTAGAAATTATGAGTCCCATCAGAGGAATACTAAAACCAAATAAAATTTCATATAACTAGCCTCTTATTAAAAAGTGCTTGTGCCGACCTTTTGGCATGAGCTAAGAACCAGAACCAGAAGCTACAAGAATACCACCACCGCAGAGAACCCACATTTCTGTAGAAAAGAAGAGGGGACTTATCCAAAGATGAACTGGAGAAGTTTTTAAAGCATGAGAAGTTAGACCTATCACACATCATGTGGAGTAGGTTTTTGAGGGTGAGTTGCTACATAGGACTTCTGAAACCAGTCTCCCCAGAATGCCTCAAGATTCCTTGAACGAGGTTCCCAAGAAAAACAGAATGGTCTCACTCATCTATAGGTTTTGAGGAAAATAAAAGACATTTGTGGAAATAAAACACCTTTGTTTTAGGGATGGTTCCAGTAGGGCTGATCATTTCCTGTGAATTCTGCATTGCTTCTTAATACAGTTCAAGCTGTCTTTATGTTCTTTATCTTGTTTTTTTTTTAATTTTTATTGTAAACAAAATGAATTACGAGTCTTTCACAGTAATATTTAAGGTACATAGTGACAACAAATCAGGGGCATTCCCACAACCAGTGTTGTCCTCCTTCTACCCCTGTTCCCAGCATGTGTTCTATATCTCCCTACTTTGCTTCCTGGACTACTAGTGTAACTGGTCCGCTCTATGTATAGCTTGTTGTATGTAGTTTGTTGCATGTAGCTCTATGCAGCTTGTTGACTTTGTGTTTGGTGTTTAAGTCTGATCGTGTTTTATTGCTACTCAATGATCATACAAATGTTTGGTCCTCGTACCATCCATTCCTGCCCCCCTCAATTTATGAGGCAGAACAAAATGATTCAAGTTATGTGGTTCTGTTTGAAAAACAGAAAAGTAAAAAGAGGGGGAAAAAAGAAAACTGGGAGGATTCCATGAAGAGATTATAAATATCAAATGATATTTGATGTAAATATCAAATGATTCTCAGAGACAAAATAGAGGAGGACTGGAAGGTCCAGCTCACGACATGTAACTCACCACAGAGAGAGATGGGTGCAGTCACAAAAATAATTACACTGAGAACCATCATAACAAAATGTGACTGAATGAGGGAAGTAGAAAGCCTGTCTAGAGTACAGGCCGGTGTGGGTTGATGAGGAAGGACACTTGGGATATTGGTGATGGGAATGTTGCACTAGTGAAGTGTTTTTTTTTATATATTAAAAAAAGAGAGGACAAAAAAAAGAAAAAGAAATAGGTTCCCAAATTTCAATGTTAAGATGGTCTGATTGATAAGTGGAGGGACAGCTGGAGAGCAGGTGATGCCAGGGATGGGGCGGTCCACTGGGAACAAGGAAGCTTGGGTGAGCAGCTCTGAGTTTCCTCCCCTGAATTTCTAGGAGAAACTGTCCCCCAACATTACCTTTATAGTGAGCATGTCAGAGTGAGTTAGTGTAAGCTCCAGCTAAGCAGACAAAGGTGTTGCTATTTTCCCCACCATTGAGGGAAGAGAGACAGCATGCAAGAAAGTGAGAACATGAGAAAGAGGGTTGAGGTGTCACTGGCCCCCATGTGCATTTCAGTGCAGTGGGAATTCACTTGTGTGCACTCCAAGACTGCAGATGCTGGGCCCTCTCTATTGCATGACAACATAACATAACACATACCAAACTGCTAGTGGACACAACCTTTTCAAAGAAAGTTGAAATCTTCCCCCAAGAAGTAAAGATTGCCATGAGTTAATAGACCTTTCTCTACCCCCATTCAACAAAATAATTTTAGAAAACTGTCTTATGGACTAGGTGGAGATACAAAACATGGCTGTAAATAAGAGGCAGTGTCCTTTAATAGTTTCTGGGGTCTGGAGAGATAGTATATTGGGCAGTACTCTGCTTTGTAGGCAGTTCTGACTGAGTTTGATCCCCAGCACCTGAGATGGTCCCCAACTCCCTTCAAGAGTGAACCCACAGTACAGAGTCAGGAGTAACCCTGAGTACTGCTAGCTGTGGGAAAAAACAAAACAAATAAAATAAACAAATAAACAAAAGACTTTTTATCTCAGCAGAAATGAATCATCCCAACAACCAAACAAGATCTCTGTAGTTAGCCATTGAGGACAACAAAACAGAAAGCATGTGAACAGGTTAGGAAGTAACAGAAGGTGATATTTAGCATAAGTGGCCAAGAAAACATATCTGAATTAGTGGCAATGAAGTAACCCATGATGAGAAAGTGCCCCTATTTTAAGGTTTTAGAGCTAATGCTCCAAAGAGGTGACTTGGGAGACTGCTGGCAAAGAATCTCTGTGATACAGCAACAAAAGGAGGCTGATTGTTGCTGGAATGTAGTAAGTGAAAAAATTCTTAGTGTGGGATTAATTGATTAATTAATGAATGTATATTTCTAGCAACCATCAGCGGCTTCCAGAAGTGGGACATAGAAGTGAGTGTACTGTGTGACCACAGGGCTCCCTCTGAAGACTCAATTTTTCCTTGATAGCTATGCTCATGCTCCTGACATGAGTGGATTCTTCCCTGCCCAAACTGCCCACATTCCTGATGTATTGCTTTAGCCTTACCCAAACTGTCTACATCGCTGATGTTGACTGATTTGTCTTTGCCAAAAAGGTCCACTCTCCTGACACAGATTTGCTTTGCTATTTCTCTCACCACCACTAGTCAATAGCTTACACAAAACTGACCACATAGTAAGTCAAGTCAGATTGATTTACCAAATTCTAGCTGCATGCCTTTTGGAGAAACCAAGATCACTTCTCCTGGCTTGTGTTTTATGTGGAACTAAGGTGCCCATGCTGAACCTGTATATCTCCTTTACCTGAAAGATGAAAATAGTGGAAGAAGAGCTTCATCCTAACAAATGCACTTGTTCACTAATGTTTTACTTTATTGCTTGGCAAATACCAAGGGACAGCTAATAGAGTTGGTGACCAATTAGGATTTATAACAGAAGGAAAAGCAGACAAGTAGCAAGCTGATGTAAAAGGACTTCATGAGTAGAGAGGAGAAATCTAACAAATTCTTTCACAAAAAAAAAAATAGGCTCCCAGGGAGAGTGAGTTTTCTTAAATACAAAACTAGGTGGGCACATTTTTTTCTTTTTCAACCCATGTAAATGTAGATCAAATAAATGAAATTGTTCACACAGTAGGGAATGTATGGGTTTTGTGGCCCCAAAGAGGTATCATATATTCAACTAGAAGGAAATTTGAGGGAAAAGGAATTAGAGAATTCTACTGTAGGAATGAACTCTTCCAAGATTCCAAGGCTGGAAAAGAGAGTCTTAATGAGGCACTGCCAAAGCTGTTTCTTGTTGAGTCTTCTCATTACCTTATTTTTTTATGACCCTGCTATGAACATTGGCATGAGATACAGACTACACTTAAAGCACATGAGTTAATAATGATTTTTTCATTTTAGGCAGAAGAATCATTAAATAAAAAATGTCATCTTTTCCCTAATTCAAATGGCATTTATTGAGATGTGTTCAAAAGTGAAAGGATGTTTTATAAAGATGAAATTGCTCTTAGGTTAGGGTAATCTGCTTTTCCTATTAGAGAAAATCAAGAATCATTATAGGTACTAGAATATCAATCAGACAGGAAAAAAATATTTTCACTAGAACTAATAGAATCAACTTGCGGCTTTTCTTGGACAAGTATCTTCTTTCCATCACTATGAAATCATGAATTCTGAATTAAACAACAGCTGAAAAAACTATTATGTCTTTTTATGCAAGACATAAATGAAATAATGCTGAATCATAGGCTATCTTAGGAACTCTTAAAACTGAGTATCCCTGGGGACGGAGAGGTGGTGCAAGCAGTAGGGCATTTGCCTTGCATGCAGCTGACCTAGGACAAACCTCGGTTCGATCCCCTGGTGTCCGATATTGTCCCCCAAGCCAGGAGCAATTTCTGAGAGCATAGCCAGGAATAATTCCTGAGCGACACCAGGTATGCTTGTCCCAAAAAAGCTGAGTATTCCTAAATAAATCCAAGAGAATGTGCCATTTAATGTTCAAGGTTTTATCTCCTTAGTATCCTATCACTAATAATTCGCAGAAGTAGGCCATCACTTGGCTGCTTGAACATTCACTTGCAATCTTTCTTACATTATGTATGAAACTTGTTGGTACCTTAAAATAACAAAGAAGTTGTAACATCTTCAAAGTACTCTATCCATCATTCTAATCTGTTCTATAAACAAGGTCAAAGCAACATTTGAGGAACAAGTAAATGGCAAAAGAACAGCAAAATTATGCCAATAAAGGGGATGGTTTTGAGACTGAAGAGACTAGTAATATGAGCAGTATCACTTCATCTTGCCAGATATTACATTATCACTGTTTATATTATTATAGAGGACATGAATCTTGAGACACTGAAAAATACCAGGGGAGACTGATATTTGGGATCACATTCCATAATGTAGTGAAACCCACACTTGTGCATCCCATTCTCTGTACTAGACTTGGAAACTAGCGGATGTGTAAGTATATGTATGTACCACACCTATGCCAAATAAAGACAGGAATAAAAATAAAATGGAATGTGAAAGGCTTATTCGAAAGACCCCATTCACAAAAGTAATTGTATTTTCTTGGCAGTGTCTTTTCTGCCCTTCAGACTTCCCATCTCAGTGCCAAATAGTAAGATGTAAGAAGTTCCATGGGTTGGAGAGATAGCATGGAAGCAAGGTGTTTGCCTTTCATGCAGAAGATCGGTGGTTCAAATCCCAGCATCCCATATGGTCCCTGAGTCTGCCAGGAGCGATTTCTGAGCATAGAGCCAGGAGTAACCCCTGAGCACTGCCGGGTGTGACGCCCCCCCCTAAAAAAAAGAAGCTCCAATACACCCAAAGGTCAAAGATGAGTTTAGATATATCAAGATGGATGTAGGAAACTGCCATATTTTCTTCTGTAGCTTGTTTATTTGATAGGACTTTTAATTGTTAATTTGTTTTTGCTGTTCTGACTTGCTTCTTGAATTTTGAATTACTTTACAATGGTGTACAAATAAGAACAAGAATTTTATCCAAGTAAGTGTCTTCCCTTCTAAGGTTCAGTCTATGAGGCTAAGAATGAGAATTCCTCACTTCCCACCAAGGAAACAAATTTTGGCCTTGGAAGATGAAGAGGTTGAATGGGTGGTCATATGATGACTTTATCACTCTGGTTTCTCAAAACACCTAAGATTTATTTTCCATAAGTATGTTTCTCTGATGAGTTCAAGGGATGACTTTTGTTGGTGCCTTTGATAAAGACATTTTCGTCAAAAGTAAATTTAAAATACTTTTAGAATTTTGGCATTCACAAATAAATAGCCTCTCCTAAAGATTTAGGACTCCAAAGCTAATTCTAAACATGCATAGCTTATAGCAATAAATAACAGAACAGATAATAATAGAATAATTAAAAATTTGTAAAATTCCAAATTTGGTAAACATTCATATATCTAGATTCTGAAGTATCAGATTTAAATTTGTAGCTGGGATATTTGGAGTAAATCATTATTTATTTATCTATTTGATCTATTTAAGATTGATTAGATCAGTGCATCACTCCATTCTAATTTGGTTTCAAGATTGTATGAGTGGGACCAAAGCAATAACACAGTGGTAGGGTTTAGGATTAGGATTTAGGATTTAGGGTTAGGGTTCAGGTAGGATTAGCAGCCTTGCATGCTGCTAATCTTGGATGAACCCAGTTCAATCCCCAGCATCCCATATGGTCGCCCAAGCCTGCCAGGAATGATTTCTAAGCATAAAGCCAGGATTAACTCCTTAGTGCTACTGGGTGTGGCTCCAAAACAAACAAAAAGATTGTATAAGTAAAAATTTGAGGAGAGTCAAAACTAAGTTCTTGTTTTTTAAAAGTTTAATCAAATATTTAAGATTTCTTTGACTTCTAAAAGTGCTACCAGAACCCTGATTCCCTGCATGAGGTGGCTGAAGACATCCCCAGTGAACTTAATCCCATCAAGTTTCCCCTGCCAGGTAGGCTGTCCCAACCCACAAGGGTGGTACCAGAGGAGTGCTGATGTAAAGCAAATGAATTCCACAATTACACGTTGGAAAAAAAAAACATTCCAAGCTAGACAATGTGGAAACAATGCGAGCCAAGTCCATGCAGAGTATGAAGATGGCAGTTCTAAGAACCAGAGAAGAGCCAATCACCTAATTAGACTCTCAGATAAGGAAGTTAGTGAAGAAATATTGAGGATGCTTATAGACCACAAAGAAAGCACAGAACGAATTGAACAGAATACAAATAAGAATCAAGAGGATGTGAAGATAGAAATCAGAAAACTCCAAACTGAAATAACAGGTCTGAAAAACTCAGTAGACAAACTGAAAACCTGAGTGGAAAGCCTCTCCAACAGAGTATCAGCAATCAGTGAGCTGGAAGATGAGATGCATAACAACTCCACACAACAGAAGAGATTGGAAAAAAATCCTTAAAGCAAATTATCATACAGTGGAAAAATACTCAATGAATGTGAACAGATGAAAGTAGATGTCTTTGATAAACTCAACAGAAACAATGTAAGAATAATTGGAGTTTCAGAGACACGGGAAGAAAATCTGCAGGAAAAATCAATAGTCAAGGACATCTTTGCAGAGAAAGTTCCAGAGTTAAATACTGCATGCAAACAAATGCTTGAAGAGTACCACCTAAAAAGGACCCAAAGAAAAGCATCAAGACACATCATAGTCACAATGATAATACCATAGATAGGGATCGAATACTAAAAGTAGAAAAAACGCTAAATTTCATTCAAAGGAGCATCCTTAATATTTACAACAGACCTGTCACAAGAAACCCTCAAGGCCAGAAGGCAGTGGTGGGATATAGTGACAAAACTCAATGAAATGAATGCTTCACCTAGAATACTATATCCATCAAGCCAGACTCACTTTCAGGTTTGATTATAGATCTATTATAGATATTATAGATAACTTCACAGATAAACAACAGTTCAGAAACTTTACAGACTCAAAATCAGCCTTAAAAGAAAAATGGAAAGGTCACTATAAATAAGACAGACCAACAGGCACACCAAATTTTTACGCAAAGATAACCCCTAATCCCATGACAACTATCTCTCTCAATGCACCAGTTAAGAGACACAGTGTGGCAAAATTTCAGTGCCTTATGATCCATGATCAAAATGCTGAATACAACATTCTGCTGCCTAAAAGAAACACAACTAAATAGTCATAACAAACATAGACTCAAAATCAAAGGTTTGAGGAAAATCATCCAAGAAAACAACTCTCTTAAAAAGCTGGAGTGGCTATATTAATATCACCTGACACAAATTTTAGACTCAGAAAATGAAAAGGAAAAAGATGGACACTTCTTACCAATTAAAGGATATGTACAACAGGAAGAAATCACACTCCAAAATATATATGCGCTTAATGAGACTAGCAAAATAATACAACTGCTGACAAATATTAAAGAAGACATCAATAGCAACACAATAACAGTGGGAGACCTCAACACTGTCCTGTCTCCCCTTTATAGGTCAACCAGGCTGAAATCTAACATAAATATACTAACTCTGAAAAGAGAAATGGAAGAAAGTGGACTAGTGTGTATATATATATACATATATATGTACATATATGTGTGTGGAGCATATATATGTGGAGTATATATATGTGAAGTATATATATATATATATATTTATATACTCCATTCCCAGAAAACGGATGCACATTCTTCTCCAATGCACATGGGTCATTCTCCAGGCCCATAAAACATATTCTATAAAATCAAAAGGATATAAATTGTACAGACTACCTTCATGGATCATAAGGCACTGAAATTACAAGTGAATTACAAAGGGACATAGAAGAAAAACTTTAAAGCCTGGAAATTAAACAGCTCACAACTGAACAACCACTGGGTCAGAGCTGAAGTCAAAGAGGAAATCAAAACATTCCTTGAAGCAAATGACAAGAAAGACCAAACTACCAGAATTTATGGGGCACAGCAAAAGCTGTACTAAGAGGAAAATTAATAGTTCTGCAAGCACACATTAGAGAGGAAGAAGGGAACTACATAAAAAGCTTAATGACACAGCTTATAAAATTTGAAAATGATCAAGAAAAGGAACCAAAAATAAGTAGACGAAAGGAAATAACAAAGCTTAGAGCAGAAATCAATGAAGAGAAAACCCAAAAACAGATCAACAAAAGCAAAAGTTGGTTCTTTGAAAAAAAAAGTCACAAAGAAAAGGAGAGAAACTGAATAAACTGGATTAGAAATGAAAAGGGGAAGATCACTACAGATACTGCAGAGATTCAAAGGGTAATCAGAGACTACTTTGAGAAACTCTATGCCAGGAAACATGAGAACCTGGAAGAGATAAATTCTTAGACTCATAATGTTTCGAGGTTAAACAGAATTATCTAGCATATCTAAATAGGCCCATCACTACTGAGGACATTAAAATGGTAATCAAAACCCTTCCCACACACAAGAGCCCAGGGGCTGGAGAGATAGCATGGAGGTAGGGCATTTGCATTTCATACAGAAGGATAGTGGTTCGAATTCTGGCATCCCATACGGTTCCCCAAGCCTGCCAGGAGCAATTTCTGAGCACAGAGCAAGGACTAACCCCCAACCGCTGCCACGTGTGACCCCCCAAAAAACAAACAAACAAAAACAAAAGCCCAGGCCATGCCCAGATGGATTCACTAATGAATTCATAAAAGAGGAACTATTACCAATCCTTTTCAGACTTTTTCATAAAATTGAAAAATCAGGAGCACTCCCAAATAGTTTTTATGAAGCTAACATCACCTTGATACCAAAACCAGACAGTGATGCTGCAAAAAAAGAAAACTAGAAACCAATATCCCTGATTAACACAGATGCAAAGATCCTAATAAAATTCTAGCAAATAGGATTCAGTGCCTCATCAAGAAGGTCATACACCATGACTATGTAGGTTTCATTCCAGATTTGCAAGGCTGGTTCAACATATGTGATTAAATCAACATAATACACCATGTCAACAACAACAAAAAAGCCATATGATCTATCAATATATGCAGAGAAAGCATTCACTAAGGTCCAACCCCCAATCTTGATAAAAACTATCATCAAAATGTGAATGCAAAAAACTTTTCTCAATATAGTCAAGGCCATCTACCACAAGCTAATGGCAAATATTATTCTCGATGGAGATAAACTAAAAGCTTTCCTCTAAAATTCAGTACAAGAAAAGACTGCCCTCTCTCACCACTCCTATTCAATATAGTGTTGGAAGTTCTTTAGGCAAGAAAAAGATATCAAGGACATCCAGATAGGAAAGGAAGAAATCAAGCTCTCACTCTTTGCAGATGACATGATACTATACTTAGAAAATCCTAAAGACTCTACCAAAAAGCTTCTAGAATCATTAGATTCATATAGCAATGTGTCAGGCTACAAAATTAACACACAAAAAACCCACAATGGCCTTCTTATACACTAATAATGATAGATAATATATGGACATTAAGAAAACAACTCCCCCCCCCAAAAAAAAGAAAGAAAACAACCCCATTCATATTAGTGTCACATAAACTCAAATATCTTGAAGTCAACTGGACTAAAGATGTGAAGGACCTAAACAAAGAAAACTATAAAACACTGCTTCAAGAAATAAAAGAGGGCACAAGGCAATGGAGACACATACTCTGCTCATGGATTGGGAGGCTTAACATCATTAAAATGTAAATATTGAGGCTGGAGAGATAGCACAGTGGTAGAGTGTTTGCCTTGCATATGGCCAACCTGAGAGGGACCAGTTCGATTCTTGGCTTTCCAAATGGTCCTCTGAGCCTGCCAGAAGTGATTTCTGAGTACAGAGCCACTGAACATCACTGGGTGTGGCCCAACAACTAATCAATCATCAATTAATAAATAAAGTTAAAAATAAAATGTCAATATTCCCCAAAGCATTGTATAGATTTAATGCAATCCCTCTAAGGATACCCATGTCATTCTTCAAAGAAGTGGATCAAACACTCCTCAGATTCATTTGGAAAAATTAACACCTGCAAATAGCTATAAAACTCTTGGGAAAAGGAATATGTGGAGCATCACTTTCCTCAACTTTAAGTTGTATTACAAAGCTGTAGTCATTAAAATAGCATGGTACTGGAATAAAGACAGACCCTCAGATCAGTGGAATAGACTTGAGTATTCAAAGAACGTTTCCTAGACATACAATCAACTAATCTTTGATTAAGGGGCAAGAAATGCAAAATGGAACAAGGAAAGTCTCCTTTTTATTGTTTTTGTTTTTTGGGTCACACACGGCAGCACTCAGGGGTTACTCCTGGCTCTATGCTCAGATATCGCTCCTGGCAGGCTTGGGGGATAATGGGATGCCAGGATTCAAACCACAGTTCTCCTGCTTGCAAGGCAAACACCTTGTCTTCATGCTATCTCGCTGGCCCTGGAAAGTCTC
>PVKC010022993.1:0-17491 GCA_004027635.1 Crocidura indochinensis
AGAGCCAGGAGTAACCCCTGAGCGCTGCCGGTGTGACCCAAAAACCAATAATAATAATAATAATAATAATAACAAAAACAATGATGGACCAGAGTGATAGCACAGTGGGTAGGGTGTTTGCCGTTTGCAGAAGGATGGTGTTTCGAATCCCAGCATCCCGAGCCTGCCAGGAACAGTTTTTGAGCATAGAACCAGGAGCAATCCCTGAGTGCTGCCGGGTGTGACCAAAAAAAAAAAAAAAAAAAATCTATAGCATTATTTGCTGTCCAATATCTGTTTAGGAGGACCTAAGCACCACACACACACACACACACACACAATAAAGTCCTTAGTAAAAGGAGTAAAAATTATTGCTTTTAATAATCTCCACCCTTGTGTATATTTCCCTCTAATATTTGGTGTGCTGAAACAGAAGAGTTGGCACTTCTGCTACACAGTACAGTATGATGGCTGTTCCCAGGAACAGCACATCTTTCAATCCTCTTTGTAAAAGGCACGCATGACTATAAAAGGCAAAATGACTACAAAGTTTCTTTATTAAATGTGGGCTTACCTTCATTTCGATAACAGTCTGTAGAGCTTTAGTTTTGGCAGAATCAGGGGCATTCTCAAATCTCCGATGCATCTCCTATGTGAGAAGCAAAAAAATAAAAAAATAAAAAGTCAGCATCCTCTCCTATTTCTATCCTCTCGCTCTCTTCTCACTCTCCTCCCTCCCTCCCTCTAACAAAAGTAAGGAGAGTAGCAATAAGCAAAAGATAGTTCATTACTCTAGTCCTGTTAGATGCTCTGAACCCTTTTGTTATGCTGAGCCTTCCTTCACTGTGGCTCCAGGAACTGGCCTATTCAGACCAATTTACCCAGTCAGATAACAGGAAGCTTCAGGTCTCTGTAGACCTGGCCATGAAAATTAATTACAGATCTAACTCCTATTAGAACTGAAACGCTATAGCAAGTACATCCCTATAATGCTCTTCAGTCTCTGCGTGAGTCTAAAATATGTAATCAAAACATCAAAGAATGAAAATTTAATAAATCTTTCCCTTTTAAGAAGAGAAAATAAAAGCCATCACTACCAGTCTTCACTGAATGAAGTTAATGAAATCAGCTGTGTTGACAACGGACCTTCCATAGTATCCACCCCCAGAGGAACAAACTAACTACCTGGCTACCTATGACAATCTCACTCCAGTGGGGCCATAGCAGAAAAAAAAAGATAAGACAATTGAGCAAGTCTCTTTCATAGCTCATACTTGGAAATGTGAAGAGAAAAAAATGGATGGTTTAGAAAGAGATTAAAGTTGGTAGAGCGCTTGCCTTGCACAGCCAACCCGAGTTTGATGCCCAGTAGCTGATATGGTCCCTGGAGCAACAGGCCTAATACCAGAGCGCACAGTCAGGAGTTATCACCAGGTGTGGCCCAAAAACAAACACATAAAAAAGATGTATTTGTTAATGAAAAGTTTGTGGTTGTTTTGTTATTAATCTAAATTTGTGTGGGTTCAGAATAAGAAAGAAAGATCAGGATTAGGATTTTCAAGAATTACTGAGAAGTTAACAGTTAGACCACCTCAGGCTCTTTTCAGTCAGATTCTGTCAATGTCTCAGAGGTAATCAGTCATTACTTCCAAAACACCTTGAGACACTCTGCAGTGGCCCCAAAGTACACACAAATACGTTCCTTCTCAATAGTGCTTAACATAATAAAAAGGAACGCATAATGCTTGACATCTTTCATCTCACTCATTTCACAGCCAGACTGAAAAAGGACTGGAGAAAAACAGAAAACTGCCATTCGCTAGGTTAACCTCTCAGAAACAGTTCTAATAAACTGGCAGACATTTAACTAGCAGTCAGCCTTTCAAACACCAGCAACTTCTGAATATCCACAGTCCCTATCTGCAGTTATGTCGGCACAAACTAGTAGGACACAGCACCCCCTTATGTGATGACTGTGATTCCTGCAAAGCGTTCCCCTGGCATACTAACAAACCACCACATTCTCCATGCAGGACTAATAAATCTCAGTGGTGGTTCCGAAGCTGTTCCAATTTCCCTTCTAGATAAGTCAAAAACCTGCCTCGTCTTAGTGATCTCCTTTCTCTTTGGAGTCATGGCCAGATCTGTCAGGAAATCCAGCTAATAGTTTCAAAACATCAGAATTCCAAGCACATCTTCCATTTTGACTGTTACCACCTGGAGTGAACCACTAACAACAACAAAAATACCTTTAAATCCAACAACAATTTCCATATAAAGTTCCCGACTCTTCATTTAGAATTACAACCTTCTTATTCTCAACAGTACACCCAGAGCAGCCCTTTAAAAAATAATGGGGGGACACTTGGGGTATTGGTGATGGGAATGTTGCACTGGTGAAGGGTTTTTTTTTTAATACCGTATTTTTTAAATACTGTATTTGCCGGCGTATAAGACGACCCCCTAATTTTGCAGTTAAAACATAGGTTTAGGCCTATATTCGCTGTATAAGGCAGAACGTTCCTGTGCTGCAACTGTATGTACCACAGTGAGCCAATCACAGCAAGCAAAGGTTCGAAGGTTCTACGGCAACAGACTTCCTCTCTGACTCTGGCCCATTTGAGCAGGCTTGTGACAGTGTAGATTCGGGTCCAGAACATTGTCTAATATGCATGCATCAAAGCCTGCTTGGATTGGCCGAGTTAGAGAGGTGGTCTGGGCCGAGCAGTCTGGCAGTGTTTGGTGCAGGATCAACTTGGAAAATTCATTTTGCGGCAATATTCAGACAATTTTTGTTTAGCAGCATATTGAAACATTTTTCGGGATATACTCGGTGTATAAGACGACCCCTGGTTTTCAGTTGACTTTTTTTGTTTCAAAAGTCGTCTTATACACCGGACGATACGGTATATTAAAAAATCAAAAAAAGAAAGGAAAAGAAAAGTCTTACCACAGGCTGTGTTCTTTACACTGACTGTATAGAAAGAGAAGGTACAGCAAATGCTCCCCATATACACCTCAAACCAGGCCCTTTCCCTGGTCTGTATTGTGAATGGGGGGTACGGAAAAAGAAAATAATGGGGGGAGGGGCAGAGAGAGAGCACAGCGGTAGGACATTTGCCTTGCACATGGCTGACCTGAGATGGACCTGGGTTCAATTCCCGGCATACCATATCATCCCCTGAGCCTGCCAAGAACGATTTCTGAGCGCAGAGCCAGGTGTGGCCCCAAAACAAACAAAAATAATAAATATATATAGTTTTATACACACACACATAAAAATAATTTGAGGGGCTAGAGAGATAATAGCACAACAGGTATAGCACTTGTCTTGCTGTGTGGTCAACCTCCCAGAAGGTCCCTTGAGCACCACTCAGCACAAAGCCAGAAGTAAGCCCCGAGGACAGCCAGGTATGGCCACAAAACAAAAACAAAAAAAAGATGGGAGAATGCACCACACCCAGAGGTACTCAGGTGTTACTCCAGGATCTTGACTCAGAAATCACTCCTAACAGGTTCAGGCAGGGGTCCCCGAAACTATATTTTTTTTTAATGAAAACATAAGATAATTTGAGGAGCAAAGAGATAGTACGGGGGTTAAGATGCTTTCCTTGCAAACAACCAACTGCTATTTGAACCCTGGCTCTATTTACAGCTCCTTGAACTCTGACAGTAGTTAAGGAATAAGCCTTGCAAACTATCAGGACTATGCCCTGAGCACCACCAGTTGTGGCCTCAAAACCCAACAAAAAAATTGTATATTTGACTTTGAAAATCCACTGATGGCTCCTAAGTGATAGAACGCAGAACTAGTATTTTGTTCACTCTCTGGTCACATTCCCCTCAGCCAATGCACTTGTGGTAACCATATAATGGATGCTGTTCCTCAAATGTGCTGAGCACAGTCCAGTACCAGGGACCTTTGCACCAGAAGGTCCTGATGCCTAACTCTCTTTCCTGAGCTAGTGGGGGAAGACATAATCTCATAAGTCTTGTCCACAATTTCTTTTCTAAGTTATTAAAAATAGCAAGTTACATTGTTTTTAATGATCTAAAATGGACAGAGGTCAAGGTATTTAAAATTGTTAATAAAGAAAAGATTAAAAAATATATGAAACAAAGGAGGCAAAATTTGGGTAACTGGAAATTTATAAAATTATTCCCCTTTTTTGTAAGTTTGAAATTTTTCATTATGTTCTGGAGTTGGAAATACAATACAGAGGTTAAGACACTTACTTGCCTTGCACACACCTGACCCTGGTTCAGTCCCTGGCACCACATATGTTATCCCAAGCCTTGATTGAAATGATCCTTGAGTGCAGTCTAGAGTAAATCCTCAGCAACACTGGATTTGGCCCAAAACTCACCACCCAAAATTATATATACATACATATCATATTACATGTATTATAATTATGTATTATCATATTACATATACACACAAATATAGAAAGATAGGCTCTGTGTTTAAAAGGTAGTTCAATGGGTTAGAACTCACTGAGATCTCAGTGGGTAGTTCAATGTGTTAAATCACACTTTATGCAGAAGAAACATTTTAATCCAGGCACAAGGAGCCTCCTGAGTACCAGTGAGAGTGCCCCTGAGCACAAAGCAGGGAGTAACCCCTGAGCAAAGCTCCCATCAAAAAAAGTTCTCAGTATAACCTAGTCTATTTTAAAACTAATCATGAAGAACCTACTTGTCCTCTACTCTTGTTTATTTTTTTTCTGCTATATCCTTTAATGTATCCTATGCAGCTTAATGTGGTTCCTTTTTATTTAATTTTGATAAGAGCACTGCTCTGCAAGGATACAAGGGTCACGGGGATCTCTGTCTCATTCACTGACCAATTCGAAGAACAGTTGCTGGTCTCGTGTTAAATGCTTAAAGATATTTAAAGACTGAAAGCGTGAATTATGAAATGGCTGCTAATTTTCCAAAAATCAGCCTAAAATGGTCTCTCCTAACCCTGTCCTACTACTGCACTGAATTATTTGCATCTCCTTTTTTTTTTTCTTCACAGAATATGCTGCATAGCCCTCCTGTAGCACTTACTACATTATCTTAGGAATAGTTTTCTTCCCTAACATACTAGACTGTGAACTTTTTTTTTTTTTTTAGACTGTGAACTTTTTAAGGAAAAAAAACCTGTTATTTGTATATATTAGACAGTCTGACATACAAGCAATCACTAAAACTTATTTTTCCTCTGCATCTGCTCCTCTTTTGTTGGATGAAAGAATAAAGGAATAGATGAATAAATTATCAGTCAATTTCCATCTTTACTTCTCTGCTGGAAAACTCCTACAATAGCAAATAAAGAACCTCCCTGTTTCTAAACTTAATAGCTGTATTCAGTACATTTCACTTCCTAGTTCCAGCTAGTAGCTGACTTTCTTTTCTTAATCACTCTTAATTTGAGAGTCAAGAGGAAATAACATTACTTTTTATTTGTTTTGTTTTTGGGCCACACCTGGCAGTACTCAGGGGTTACTCCTGGCTCTGAGCTCAGAAATTATTCCTGGCAGGCTCAGGGACCATATGGGATGCCAGGATCAAACACAAGAAAAACACCCTGTCCATTGTGTTAGCACTCCAGCCCATCTTTACTTTTTTTTTTTTGGGGGGGGGGTGGTGGTAGAGGGTAGAGAATAGTAGGAGGGGTTGGGTCTTAGCCAGCTATGTTCAGGGATCACTTCTGGTGTATTGACAGAGCCATATGGGTGCCAGGGATCAAACCCAGATTGGTAAGTACCATCTCCCACTGTACTATCTCTTTAGTTCCTATCTTTACATTTTTTTAATGTTTTTTTATTTTTTAATTATCCAACAGGGGCTGGGGCTCAGAGCTAGATCATTTGCCTAGAAGGTAAGAGGTTCTGAATCCAATCCTATAGAGGACAAAAAATTCTCCTAAGTCTAAGCAGGGATCCTCAAACTTCTTAAACAGGGGCCCAGTTCACTGTCCCTCAGACGATTGGAGGGCCAGACCATAGTAAAACAAAAATTACGAACAAATTCCTATGCACACTGCATACATCTTATTTTGATGTGAAGAAACAAAACGGGAACAAATACAATACGTGGCCCGCAGGTCGTAGTTTGAGGACCACTGGGTCTAGCTGTTTATTCTCTGCCCTTCCCTTTTCCTACAAAGGCATTTTCTAAGTTCTTATATCTGGGACTCTTCGCAATTTTACAACACCCAGTCAGGCTCTCCACAAGTACACAGGTTAACTTAATATGAAACGAACAAACAAACAAAAAGTTCTGTCTCTGGTGTAAAAGCAACTTCATTGTAAAGCATGCAGGAGGCTAATTTTAAGCCTTATTTGTGCCACCAGTGAGAAGCTTTGGTTCAGTGAATACTTGTATATGCAACCATCAAAATGGCCTTTTGCTGATACTACACATTGAACTATATTACCTCTCCCAAGATAACTTGCAAAATCTGTTTTTCTAGCCCAGCAGTGGAAATAGAGCATTCTTTGTCATGTAGTGTGTGGTCTCATTTCTATTTGGGAATGCACATTTTAAGGCAATGGGACCTGGAAATGCCACAGCTTCAATTTTCCCAGTGCATCAGATGTAAAATTCAAGCCCGGACACCTGACCTCATCATCCCAACCAGACACATTCAACGCTTTCTCTGAGTGAGAATCTTGTAACAGAAGGACGCAGGGGCAACAATACTTCAAATAACAATGTGGCTCTGAACAGCAAAGGCAGCAGTCACCTAAGCTTCGAGACTCAGCCCTGGCAGCGAGCAGTTCCAGGAGTAGTGGGCAGTGCCAGTAGGATCTGTACAAGGACCAGGTAGGCCTGTGTCCTAGACCACCAGTGGCAGCCTCTTTTGTTTTACACCAAGACATGAATCACCCAGAGAAATCCTGCTGTCCTCTTCATTATGGGGACATGCTGATTCCAATCATCATTTACTGTTTACTGCAACAATCGCAGAGTCGACCTACCTTCCATAGCAGAACAGCCAGAATGATCTTTTCAAGACAGAAGACAACATGAGTTAGAAATCCTCAAAATTCCTTCCACTCTCAGCAAAACACAAGACTCTATACTGGATTAGAAAGTCTTCCGTGATCTGGCCTAACAATTTAGCCTGCCTTTCTTCTCTTACTATTCCTATTCTTGCCTTGCCAAAGTCACACTAGCCACCCTGTCTTCCTCCAACAGATCAGCCTTGCTCCTGAGTTAAGGCCTTTCCACTATTGTCCCCTGTCTGATCCACTCTTCCCTATTCAAAAATCAAAGTCTCAAGGAAGATCCCAGAGGGATAGCTCAGTTGTTCAGAACACCTGTCTTACAAACTGATGGTTGTGCTGTGAGTTCAAACCCCAGTGCTGCCACAAAAACAGAAGCAGACTGCAATTCTTTCAGCATTGCTACTGGGGCCTGACAGAGCTTATCTTCTGTACTCCAAGATGTCACAAGCAACTTCTTGTTGCACCAAAGCCAGGTTGGTGTAACAGCCACAACGATGAGTTTCAATCCTCAGCAAACACTGCAATAAAAAGATATGCTACCCCATGTCCCAAAAGTACAACCAAGTACCTGTGTAATAAGCCCTGTTGCACTCCCCGCAGGAAACATGACAACCAAAGTGCGCTGCAAGTATTGCACCAAAACAGTGATGAGTACATACAACAAGCAAAACTAAAGAAGTGCTATCTCCTCAGCAAACACTGCTCTCTGACACCTGATATGTGATTCCCTCCCTGAGTGCCACTACTCAGAGGAAAACGATTTCAAGGCCCATGTCCAAGGGTCTGTAGCTATCTTCAGACACAGCCACAAATATATCAACAACAACAAAGGGAAGGAGAGGGGGCAAATTTTGAAAAGGTTCCAAGATGTCAATCCTTCTACTTAAAACTGCAAAGAATGAAGTTGGACACCTTACATCATAAACAAAAGTTAACTTAAAATGAATGAAAGATTTCAATATTGGGCCCAAATTCATAAGATATATCAAGGAAAGCTGACAGACTCTCCATGATACACTCTAGAGGCATCTCCAGTGATATAATTACACTGGCAAGAGAGAAAAAGGAAGGGATGTCAAATTGAGAAGTTTCTGTATTAATGACACTTGTCTTGCATACAGCAAATCAGGATTCAGTCCCCCAAGCAAGCACCACTGAGGGCTAGAAAATAAACACACATACACACACACACACAAAATCAAAAAGAAAGGAAAAGAAGTATCTGTGCTGTAAAAGGAATTATAGCTAGTATTTAAAAGGCCGCCAATTAAATTGGAACATTCATCCAAGACATGCAAAACTCTCAGAAAATGGAACAACAGAAAAATAAACCCCATCAAAAAAAGAAGGTAGAGGAGATAAACAGGGACTTCCTCAAAGATATATAGATGGCTACCAGACAGAAAACACTCGTCACTCTGATTATTAGGGCTCTGCAATTCAAAATAATAATGAGATATCACCTCATATCAGTGAGAATGGCTTTATCATAAAAGTCTAGTATCGATGGGGCTGCAGAGAAAAGGAGCCTTTTAGTCCTTGTTGGTTGGACTGTCACCTGTTTTAGCTTCTGTGGGAAGTAAGAGACATCTCAAAAAACTAAAAATAGAACTACTATTAGATGATCTAATATTTTACACCTTGATATCTATATCAAGAATATTCTATATTCCAAAATACTAATTTTAAAAGATATACACATACATATATGTTCATCGCAGTGCACAAGTACCCAACAAAAGAGAAGCAGATATATAAACTGTGACATCTGTACGCAGTGAATACTACTCAGTTATAGAAAAAGAGCAAATCTTGTATTTCACTAAGCAAAGTGAGTCAAAGGAAAAGGACAAAAATACAAGATGATCTTATTCATATGTGAAGTGTAAAGAGATAAAGCAAAGCTCAGTTGCCATGTTCCAACCAGCCCAACTTCTTAGATTCACTCTTTTCTAGAACAAGATGTAAACAGGGCTGTAAAAGATCATGGCTAAAGCAGCCCAAGCAGCAGAAGGCTGGCCATCTCAGAAGGAGAGGGTGGGTCAAGCCCCAGCCCTGTCAAAGCCACACTTGCTGTCTCCATAACCCAGAATCACTGTTTCCCTGGTGCCCTGCTTCATCACTGACTCCCTACGATTCCCTTGAGGGACACCAATCTGACCACTCTTAAGGTACGCTGGTTTGGGGGCTGATATTACCACGGCTTTTGGGGGCGAGTGTAGGTACCCTTCCTCCCCCAAATCTTCCTTCTTTCAGGAGGCCTGGCAGTACATGCTCCTACAAGTCATAGTATCAGTAATAGAGGTTTGAATATCTGGACAACTTCATTTGATGCTAAATTTAACAAAATCAGGGGCCGGTGCGGTAGCACTAGAGGTAAGGTGTCTACCTTGCCAGCGCTAGCCTAGGATGGACCGCGGTTCGATCCCCTAGCATCTCATATGGTCCCCCAAGCCATATGAGCGACTTCTGAGCGCATAGCCGGGAATAACCCCTGAGCATCACTGGGTGTGGCCCAAAAACCAAAAACCAAAAAAAAAAAAAAAAAATCTACAGCTAACAACAAGAGCTTACTAAACCTTCTGCCGTTGCATTAATAATGACCTTATTAGAGATACAATAATTTTAACATTTTACTTCCCTACTATACTTTTTTCCTTCCTTTCTTTTTTTCTCTTCCACTTTCTTTTTTTTATTTCTATGTCTTTCAATAATTTTGCTTTCACTTATTTGGAAACAAATGTATAATAATTGACCATATCAACTATGTGTTGCATTTTCTTTAAATAAATATGTAGTGACCATGTACTAGAAATTAATTTTGTTATCTATTTGTCCTGCCATTTAAAATCACATTGTAGGGGCCGGAGAGATAGCATGGAGGTAAGGCATTTGCCTTGGATGCAGAAGGACAGTGGTTCGAATCCCAGCATCCCATATGGTCCCCTGAGCCTGCCAGGAGCCATTTCTGAACGTAGAGTCAGGAGTAATCCCTGAGCACTGCCGGGTGTAACCCAAAAAACAAACAAAAAAATAAAATAAAATAAAATCACATTGTAAGACAATTATCATTTACATATATAAAATATAGAAATATAAATAACTGTTAAAAGTTAGTTATGAAACAGAAAAACAAAATAAATGAAGAGACTAAACAATGAAAGCAAGTCCTGAAAGTTTGTTAAGCTGGTGAGTTACAGACAAATAGAACTAGAAACCAAAAGGGGAATTGGGGTTGGGGGAAAGCAACTGTATATGCCTAAAACACTAATAATGCTACTAGGTAAAGTATGACTCCCCAGATAAAAATTTAACCAATTTTTAGGGGCCCAGGAGATAGCATGGAGGTAAGGCGTTTGCCTTTCATGCAAAAGGTCATCGGTTCGAATCCCGGTGCCCCATATGGTCCCCCGTGCCTGCCAGGAGCAATTTCTGAGCATGGAGCCAGGAGTAACCCCTGAACACTGCCGGGTGTAACCCAAAAAAAAAAATTTAACCAATTTTTAAATCTTAGTTATGATTCACTTCTTTTAACACATTTCAAATTTTTCCGAGGCCCTATTTCTTCTTAATATTTACCACTTTCTAATAACATATTACTAGTTATAAGCTAAAAAATAAACTTGTCTCTCCTATGCTGGATGTCTTTTTCTTATTCCTTTATATACAAGATATGCAAAACAATATCTAGTAAAATGATAATACAAAAATGTCAGATAAAGGAAGCAAATTTTTTTTTAAAAAATACCTATGTCATATGTGAAAGTGTTATGAAGGAAATATCCACACAAGAGTAAAATTAGAGATAGTTGGGACTGGAGAAATAATATAGAAGACAGAGAGCTTGCTTTATACATGTCAAACCCAATGTCAGTCCTCCACTGTGCCCTGCCAGAGCAATCCTTGAGTGCAGAGCCAGGACTAAGTTCTCATCACTGCAATGTCTCCCCCCAAAAAAAATTTTTTTAATTAGAGGTCTTTTGATCAACTTCAACGACCTTAGAAAGTTTCCTATAGAATACCTGAGAACTAAAAGATGAGTGATAGTTAAAAGTGTGCAAAGTGATGGGGCCCGGGAGATAGTATGGAGGTAAGGCGTTTGCCTTTCATGCAAAAGGTCATCGGTTCGAATCTCAGTGCCCCATATGGTCCCCCGTGCCTGCCAGGAGCAATTTCTGAGCATGGAGCCAGGAGTAACCCCTGAGCGCTGCCGGGTGTGACCCAAAAAAAAAAAAAACAAAAAAAAACAACAACAACAAAAAAAAGTGTGCAAAGTGCAATTCATTGTAAAGGGAGAGAAAGAACTTGGTGTTGTCATGTTCTCAGGAACCGAGAGTGCCAACAAGAAAGAAAAACAGAAGTGAGACTCTGGAACTGGTTGCATACTGCAAGACAATTCCTGGGAATACACAAGTACTTAACCCAAAGATTGGTCCACATCAATCTCAGTCCTTTGCATCTTTCAGTCACAGTTCTGCTTTAGTTAGTAAATGTCCCAGACATACTTCGACTTGAATATCTTTACCTTCTCCATTCAAAAAACTTATCAGGATCACCAATAAAGTTCAGGCTGCCTACTCTAGTTAGAAAAGTTCTGCCTCATTTTCTTAGAGCGCTACAAAATATTCAAGTTGCCCATTCCTCCTAGATATCAATTAACTCGATTGTTATGACACCCCAGGTTTCTATCTCTCCCCACGCCCAACCCCTATTTCTTTAGCAGGATCTTTCCAGATACTGTACTGACCAGGAGACAGGACCAAGACTTCTCTTTTCTATCTGAATTGTCTCATCAAAATGGTTTTAAGTCTCAACAGAGAACCTGGTAAATGTCCAGACCTGTTCTCTGCTCTTCTGGCACCATTTATATCAGTACCCATTTGGCACTCTATTTTGATGTCCAATAGGTAACCCAAACTTAATTTATCCCAAACAAAATTCATTATTTTGTCACCCTCAACCTAGTCCCTCATTAGATGAGCCTCTTAAAGGAGAATCTCCCATCTCGAGAAACAGAGTGTCCTTCCATACCCTCTGAATTTTCATGTCCCACAACCAATTCAATGGCTGGCCCTAATTTCTATTTTCAAATCATTTTTCATCCATTTCACTCCATTCCTCATCTAATTTAAATCCAGATCGCTACAGCCGCTTCCATTTAGTTTCCTTCTTCTTCGTGTCCATTTTCAAGACAGCAGTGAGGTATTCCTGATTAAAGCAGCAACAAAGCTCAGCACTGGCCTGCTTTAAAATCCTTTGGTGCATTTCCCACTGAACGGAAGAAAGAAGCACTTCACACTTCTACAAGATTAATATGATATGATCATACTAAATTCAAGTTGATCCTCCTATACCATACTTTCATTAAAAACTGGGTCAGAGCAAATTGCACAGTGCGTAGGGCATTTGCCTTGCATGCAGAAGATCAGGGTTCAATCCCTGGCATCTCTGAGCTTGCCAGGAGTAATTTCTGAGTGCAAAGCCAGGATTAACCAATGAGCGTCGCTAGGAGTGGCCCCCAAAACAAAACAAAAATTACACAAAATGCAGAAAATGACTGTTTTTGATACTGGACAACAAGTAACACAGGATTCTGATCATTGAGTGAAGAGAAAAAAAAAAGTGATAGCCTAGACTGGCTCTCTAGTATGGAGTGCAGAGAGAGGAAGCCCAAACAGAAAACAGCAGTCTTGAAGCACTCCAAAGACAAATCAACAGTAAGACTTAATAACAGCAGGGGAAATGTTAGAGGCAGTTAGCCAGGAAAACAGTGGTGACTAATACGACAGGATTCCCCTACTGTTGTCCGCCAAATACGAAAGCTGCATGCAGAGGAGGGCTTCACTACATCTGACAAAGAGCAACAACTGGGCAAGGAAAACTATGAAAGAGCCATGAATTTAATTTAGCAACTGAATTCACAAGGGAATAGAGAGATTCAAATTCCAAATCCAAAGTGGAGGAACATCAGAAACATTTAGTGCACACCAGGAAAACGAGATATTAAGAACGGATATAATCTAGCCCTCGGGAAAAGGCTATTATAAATCAGGCCAGTGTTTAAAAGTAAGCCTTGTAAGGATCAAGTTAATCCACATGCAAACTAATGCTTGGAAAACCTAACCCTTTATTAAGGAAAAGAGCAAATTTGTTTAAATCCAGGAGAGAACCTGCACATGTTAATTCAGGTCATTATATCTCTAACTTCAACCGAAACAACCCTGTATCAGAATCCTCCAAGTCTCTAATTTGTCCATATTGAATCTGTCCTCCGTAATGTAAGCAAGCAATTGATTGGGCATGCAATAAATATTTGCCCAAGATATAAGCACAAATCTTAAAAACAAAAAAATAAAAAATCCTGTTAGTTGCGAATAATATTAACAGCATCCAATATAACCAATACCTTCCATTTTTCATGTAGAATTTCACTTTTACCTACTCAGAAATATTAAATGTGTATCTCACAACTGAGAATCACCTGGCTGGATTTCTTGTAGGGGGAGGAACTTCCCAATCAATGTTCAGGGGACCCAAGGTCTTCTCTCAGCAATACTTAGTCCATCACGCAGTATCTCAGTGATGCGGCCTAAAAGCGCAATGCTGCCATGAATGCGGTGCTGGGGAACCATCGAGGCCACAGCACCCAGCGGTGACCAGAGGCTTCAGGGGTAGTGGAGTAGAATGGCAATGGAAGAGCTGAGGACCAATCTCAGTTCCTAGGGCAATCCAGGTCATGCACCTTTGAATCCTGCGCTATCTCCCAGATGCCATAATTTGGATTTTGAACTCATTTTTTCTCCTATTATTTTTTTCCTCTTTCAAATTTTATTTACTGTGATTTATACACTAGATTTTCAAGCCCACAATGTTCACATCTACAATACCACCACCCCAACCAGGTGCCCATCCTGCCACTCAACGCACACCCAGTCTCCCTCCTTTCCAAACCTGACTGCTTGACAGTTACAGTTTTCGAGTTTAATTGCTATTCTTTAACCCTGTGCTACATCCAGTAGTTCAGATATATACAGATACTCTGCCTGCATACCATTACAGAGACCCAACATCCTTGCCTTTGCCCATTCCTTTCAGACTCTCTCTGAAGTAAATTTCCAAATGTTTTAAAGTACAATTACTGTAATTTTATTTTAAGTCATAGCAACCAGACAGCAAATGGAACAGGAAACAGAAATGCATTTTCTCAAAAAGATCTTTCTTGGTAAAGGAATTAGAATATATCTTAAGCCATTCACAGGCATCGGGTTTTCTATTAGGATATTTTAAGACCTATCACTCGTAGCAGATCTCCATTTGGAGGCCTGCACATTAAATCTCATTATGAACACATCTGGCAGTCAATGAGCTGATAAATTCCCTATTCCCTAGGAGCACATCAAGCTTTTGACTCATGAATTCCTAATAAGAGAAGCTACTCTGAATTTAGAAATGAGGAGCCAGAGAGATAAGCAGGCAAGGTGTTTGTGTTGCATGCAGCTGACCTGAGTTCTATTCCTAGCACCACATATGGTGCACCAAGCACTGTCGTAAATGATCTACCCGAGAACAGAGCTAGGGATAAACTCTGAGCACAGCAGAGGGAAGGAGAGAAGAAGGGAAGATGGGAAGAGAGGGAAGGGGGATGGGGCCAGAGAGACCCGGCATCCCGCATGGTCCCCCGAGCCTGGCAGGAGTGATTTCTAAGTGTAGAGCCAGGAGTAAGCCCTGAGCACTGCCGGGTGTTATCCAAAAGGGGGGGGGGGGGGAGAGAGAGAGAGAGAGAGAGAGAGAGAGAGAGAGAGAGAGAACATGTGGCCGACCTGGCTTCAATTCTTGGCACCTCATAGGATCCCCCAATTCTGCTAGGAATGATCCTTGGGCAAAGAGCCAGGAGTAAGCTTTGAGCACCACCAGGTGTGGGTGGGCTAAAAAACAAAAAGCAGAGAAAATTAGCCATATTTGCAGTCAACTGTGGTAGAAAATATGTTAATACTCTTCCTTCTAAATAAAAAATAAAAATTTAGTAATAAAAATTACTAACCTACAGTTAGAAAATAAGTGCAAATATCTATGCATACATATTCTTTCTTTTATTTTCTTGTTTGTTTGTTTGTTTGTTTTTGGACCACACTTAGCATTGCTCAGGGGTTACTCCTGGCAGGCTCAGGGACCATATGGGATGCCGGGGATCAAAGCTAGGTCTGTCCCAGGTCTTCTGTATGCAAGGCAAATGACCTACCACTGATCTATCACTCTGGCCCTCTTTCTCTTTTTTTTGTTTGTTTGTTTGTTTGGTTTGGTTTTTGGGTCACACCCGGCAGCGCTCAGGGATTACTCCTGGCTCTACACTCAGAAATCGCTCCTGGCAGGCTCGGGGAACCATGTGGGATGTTGGGATTCGAACCACCGTCCTTTTGCATGCTAGGCAAACTACATGTTATCTCTCCAGCACCTTTCTCTTTTTTTTTTTAAGTTCACTTACACAACAGAAAGTCATTTTGGCTGAAGAATAATATTTATATTTGATCTCTTCGGTGAGAAGCGTGGGCTGTTCTTCTCCAATAGTTCTGGGAGACCCAAGGATCACTCATTATAAGACTCTGCCAAGTCATAAGACACTGATTGGCCAGACTCAAGTCCTGTGATATGGTGCTGCTCAGGCCCAAAGGAGTTGAGCACCAGCGGGCAACACCTGACATTGTTGAGGTGAGGTGGCAGGAGGGTGGGGTGGCCGAGAGGGGAAGAGGCCCATGGAGCATGAGCATAAAGTGCGAGACTGATCTCAGGACTTACTCTTGAGGGTAGGCATGTGCTCTGCCCCTCTCATCTATCTCCCAGCCCTCAATTATTTATTTCATTTTCAGGTTGTATTCTTCAGAACCCTTGGGTCAAAGCTAGAAGTTCTAGGAGCTGGAGAGATAGTACAAGGGTTAAGGCACTTGCTTTATACAGCCGATCTAGGTGTGATCCCCCTACTCCGCACATGGTCCCTCAGCGCCACCAGGAGTGTGATCCCGAGCACAAAGCCAAAAGCAAGACTTGAGCACAGACAGGTAGAGCCCCCAAACTAAGGACCATTATTATGCATTAATTATCTAAAACATATTGGATATGTCACATTATAACATATACTATATAATAATCCATAAGATTATAGATTATAATATGTAAAATGCCATATAACAACAATTATGTTTTCATGTGCTCCAGATGCCTGTGAATTCTCTTCCCAGAGATAATCCTCTACATATGAGCCCTGAGCTTCCTTATTCAAAACATAAAGAAAAGAAAGATAATGAAGGAGCAAGCAAACCAAAAGAATCCTCACTGCCTTTCCTGTATCTCTCTCTGTATGTGAAGCAAGACAGTTTATATTGAAACCTATTTAGAAAGATGGGAGGAGAAAAAAAGAAAAAGAAAAAAGATGGGAGGAGAGGGAAAGTAAAAACGTGTGTTCCAGAGAGAACACAGGCTCCTCCAGAGTAGACACTGGCAAGCCAAGAAACACAGAGACAAGTCAGCAAGATCCATGTTCAAAGAAAAGCATGGCCTGATGAGCGAAGTTTCTGGATCTTAACCAGTGTAAAATAGCAGTGTCCCTGAACCCTTTACGACCTTACGTTATGCTGAAAAATAGTATTTTCTTGTCACAATGAAAATGAGAGACACGTGACACAGAAAAGCAAAGATAGAAAATAATCTTCATTTTCTAAAATCATATCCAAAGAAGTAATTAAGGATTACTTTTTCCCTTTCCATTCTTTTCCTTTTAAGATTTTTTTTAGTGATGAAAAAGTTTTCATTGAATACAACTTGCTGAAAATATGTGAGAGGAGAGAAAGAGAGGAAATGTAATGTTCGAGAGAGCACACAGGCTTTCCCAGAGTGGAAGGAAATAAGCAAGCAAGGAAACATCAAGACAAGGCATGAGATGTATGTTCAAGGGAGAGCCTGGGCTGGCAGATCAAGCCTGTTGCTTCTATTTTTCTACTATCTTTCCCCCAATATCTCTTCCGCTGGAGATTTACAACCAGTTGATACAGACAAGTATTCATTGGCTATGCTAGATTCAAAATTCCTAATCTAGAATCTATTCAACTATTAGGAATTTTATCCTTATATATCACTATAAACCCCAGGTAAATCTTACTTGTACTATGATCCAGCTATTCCACTCCTAGGGAATTCCTACCCTAGAAACACAAAAATACAATGCAAAAATCCCTTCCTCACACCTATATTCATTGTAGTGCTATTTACAAAAGCCAGACTCTGAAACAACCAAGATGCCCTTCAACAGATGAATGGCTAAAGAAACTGTGTTTCTTTATAATATACACAATGGAATATAATGCAGCAGTCAGGCCTTCAAATATCGCAGTCTTCGCGATTATTCACTTACCAAATAATTGCAATAAATATCGCATTAGTAAGAAAAAAATCGCATGAAACATTCATATACCCCGAGCAGTTCCACTCGGGGTATGCAAATGTTTAATGCGATTTTTTTC
>PVKC010022995.1:0-11184 GCA_004027635.1 Crocidura indochinensis
AAAAAAAAAAAAAAACTAGTTCTTTAATTTAACGGTGTCTTATTTACTATCCTTAACCCTTGCAGACAGTTTACTATTAAATATGTGAAACAGGGCAGGAACGATAGTATAGTGGGTAGGGCATTTGCCTTACAGGAGTTTGACTAAGGTTTGATTCCTGGCACCCAATATGGTCCCTAAGCTCCACCAGTAATCCCTGAATGTAGAACCAGAAATAAGCCCTGATCACCGCTGGGTGTAACCCGAAAAGAAAACAAAACGAAACAAAAACATGTGAAACAATTCAATCTTTCCTACATAGAAAGATTTTTACTCACTGCCATTTATGTTTTATACTGTGGGAGAGAGATATGAAGATGCTCCTGGTAATGCTGCCTTTACTTTCCTACTTGACTCTTCTTTACTTATTCAAAGTGTATGTTGCATCAGTAGAATATGAGTGGTACAGACAGGACCAGGCAGGCTATTGTGGAAAACAGAGAATTTTGGTGCCATTGCTCAAGAATTTACATACTCTTAGGAGATAAAGGTAAAAATCCACGAACAGCTTTGCAAGGTAAAATGTGGTAAGTAACAAAGACAGGCAGGGCAAGAGATAATTTCCAAGGTCTGGAGAAGAGTACAGAGGTTAAGGTTCTTGTCTTATATGTAGCCAACCCAGGTTTGAGCCCCATTACCCCAAGTCCTGCCTGCCTGGTGTAAGAATAGAGGCAGGAATAAGCCCTGAGCTCTGCTGGGTGTGTATGACCCCCCAGGCCCATAAAAGGATAATATCCAGGGATTAGTTTTTGTTCTGTTTTGTTTTGTGGTCACACCCAACTATACTCAGGGGTTACTGTTGACTATGCTCAGGAATCATGTCTGGCCATGCTCAGGGTACCATATAGCAGGGGTGGCGAACAAATTCAACACAAAGAGCCAAAATTTTAAGATTGTCAGAGAGCCACACCACGCAGTGACCTGCCAAAACAGACAAACACTCACACAAAAGCACATAATTTTAACAATAACCTATCAAACACATATTGCATTTTGCCATTTTGAGTGAGGGTCAAAATCCTGCAGTGATAGTGAGGGTATACTGCGTCCTCCACACTAAGAACTCATGGCAAGATGTGACCCAACATGTGACACGTGGGGTGACCCACTCGCTGGCCCATGTAGTTGTTTCCAAGGGATGGGAGATGGTAATGACGAAGTCTGGCGGTGGGACAACACGCTTGGAGATCTCTCCTCAGAGGTCCCTCCTCAGAAGCAGCATAACAAAATCCAAATTTGGCAAAGAGTCGCAGTATACAAAATAATGATAAGAGGCAAAAAGCCGCATTCATTTTGGCTGGGAGCTGCATGTGGCTCAAGAGCTGCGTGTTCACCACCCCTGTCATATAGGATGCCAGGGATCAAACCTGGGTCAGCCATGTGCAAGGCAAGTGCCTTATAGTTTTATTAAAAAAAAAATAATATTTTTTTGGAGCTGGAGAGATAGCATGGTGGCAAGGCATTTGCCTTACATGCAGAAGGTCAGTGGTTCGAATCCCGGCATCTCATATGGTCCCCTGAGCCTGCCAAGAGCAACTTCTGAGCATAGAGCTAGGAGAAGCCCCTGAGTGCTGCCAGTGTGACCCAAAAACCAAAATAAATAAATAAATAAATAAAATAAAAATCTTTTTTTTTTTTTGTGGCTTTGTGTGGGAACTGACTAGAATGGGAAGACTAATAAAGAAAAAAATAGTAGACTATTAAAAAATGTTCTGAAGCACTCAACTTGCAGAGATAGGGCAAAAGGGAAGTAGAATTAATAAATCAGCCTTCCTGAATGTATAGAGGCAAAGAGGAAGATAGATGATTTCAGATTTTGTTTGAAAAATTAATTGTAAAAGTGATGATATAATTAACAGAAATGAGGAATAAAGGAGTAAAGGAAGATCATAAACCTTGCCTAACATAGTTCACAAAGCTTATACATAAGCAGCTATTTATTGCAGCTTAACTTTTATAAATGGTACTAGAAGTGCTCAAGATCATAGGAAGTTACATTAATTCATTTAATGAGTGACATTTAATGAAACAGACATTTAGTGAAAACAGGACAGAGTCAACAGAAAAGGAAATCTGGCTAGTGGAAAAACACTACCTAATTTCAATAGTGTATTCATAAAAATTAAGTATGTACCATAGGAATCAGATTTTAAATATCTACAGTATGAAATCCACCACAATCAAAATTGATATAAGTCAAACATTTAGTTTTAGGTATGTTGTCTACTTAACAATTGCCTAGTAAAAGTATATATTCAGGGGCCCGGGAGATAGCATGAAGGTAAGGCGTTTGCCTTTCATGCAAAAGGTCATCGGTTCGAATCCCGGTGCCCCATATGGTCCCCCGTGCCTGCCAGGAGCAATTTCTGTGCATGGAGCCAGGAGTAACCCCTGAGCACTGCCGGATGTGACCCAAAAAAACAAACAAAAAAAAAATGTATTTTAGGAAACTTAAAAAAAAAAAAAAGGTATATATTCAAACCCTTTAACCTAGTTGAAGAGCATATAATAAAATTATGTGTTCCAAGTATTTTCTTTTACTTTTTCTATTCATAAACTTATTCTGGGGCCCAAGTGGTGGTGCAAGCGATAAGGTATCTGCCTTCCCCGAGCTAGCCTAGGACAGACTGCGGTTCGATCCCCTTGTGTCTCATATGGTCCTCTAAGCCAGAAGCGATTTCTGAGCGCAGAGTCATGAGTAACCCCTGAGCATCACCAGGTATGCCAACCCCCTCAAACAAACTAAAACTTATTCTACAAAAGGGCTTAACTTTCAAGAAGATAAAACACATTTTCTTTTTGGTGTTTGGGCCACACCCAGAGAGATTTGGAGGGTTACTCCTGGCTCTGCGTTCAGAAATGATCCTGGCAGACTCGGGGACCATATGGGACGTTGGGGATTGAACACGGGTAGGCCTCTTGCAAGGCAAATGCCCTACCTGCTATGCTATTGCTCTGGTCCCTAAAACACATTTCCTTAATTTCAGCAGTCCAAACTTTAAAAACTCACTCACAATTATTCAATTTATTTGAACTTGCTATTCTAGCCAGTTGATTCAACTTCGTTATAACTAAAGAGATGTCATTAAAATTATATCAGACCAAAAACAAAGACAAAATCTACTGTCTTTGGGGTAGGTGATTATAGCAGGCAGTGCTTGGGAAACCATGGAGTGCCAGGTCTCTCACACGAAAAGCATATGATCCAGCCCATTGAGTCATCTTCCCAGCCCTACTATTTTTATTCATCTTTTCTTCCCATTGTTATAGCTGTTATTGTGATGACCAGTGTCTATGTCAAGTTGTGGTACTGGCAAATTTAGTTATGGTGCTGGGAGAGGCCACACATCAAGCTGTAGTGTTTGCAGACCAAGTCGGGATAGGAGCTGAAGGATGCTATGGTGCAGGTACATATGCTTGATGGGATTGGCACTCTTTTAATTAAGGTATTTATCAATTTGCACTTCCTGACCATGGTGCATGCACATCATTTGGTTGGGCTTGTTGGGGGTTGCGCCTCATTTAGTTGTGGTTTTCACCTACTAGCAGTAAGTGATATCTATGGCACTGGGTATCTCTCTGCAGAGTTGCTAGGTTCAAATAGTTGAGCTACCAGGATTACAATCTGTATGTACATGTATGTGTCTTTATGCAACAAGGCACTGGAAGCCACTGGCCTATTTCCTGTGCTCTGCCCACTCTCTTTTTTGGAGCAGGAGCTGCATTTGGTTATTATCAAGAGTCACTTCTGACTTTGCACTTAGAAATTACTCCTGGCAGTGCTCAGGGGACCACATGGGATACCAAGGATAGAAATCAGGTCGGCCGCATGCAAGGCAAGAGTGCACTATTGCTCTGTACTATCCTCCCTACTCTCAGTTTACGAACTATTCAGAACTGCTTAGAAAAGTGTAAATTTAAAAATGTAGTATTTTATTTATAATTTTGGCTATACTTCGTGGAGGTAAGAGGTTACTCCCAACTCTGTACTGTGGTGTCATTCTTTGTGGTGCTAGAGGAACAAGATGATGCTGGAAATCAAATCAGAGCTGGCTACATGGAAGGCAAATATCTTAACCCTTGTACTATCTTCCAGCCCTATAAAATCCAACTTCTAACAATAAATAAAATAAAAAATGAACACTAAAATTGCCAGAAGGGCACAGGAGCTAGCTCAAAGGGCTGGAACACATAGTCAACCCAGCACTAAAAAAAAATCTCCTTGCAAGCGCTAGGCTAGGACAGACCGTGGTTTGATCACCTAGCGTCCCATATGATCCTCCCAAGCCAGGAGCAAATTTCTGAACACAGAGCCAGGAATAACCCCTGAGCTGTCACCGGGTGTGGCCCAAAAACAAAAACAAAAACGACAAAACAAAACAAAAAAACTCCCCCCAAATCTCCTGAGTACTACCAGGTATGGCCTGGTAGCCCCCAGTACCACTGAGAAAGTCCCTGATATTATACAATAATCCACTGAGTTGGCCTAACTACAGTCAGATTTGCCACCTTCCTCCCAATAAAAAATCACTCCCCACTCCCAAAAAAGATAAAATAAAAGAAAAATAAGAAGTCACATTGAAGCTTTTTTGTTTTGTTTTAGGTCATATTCCCAATATTCAGGGGCTACTCCTGGCTTGGTGCTTGATGGTGCTGGGACCATGTAGTGCAGGGACTGAACCTGGGCCTCTTGCAAACAAAGCATGAGCTCCAGTCCACTGAGTCAGTTCTATGGTTACCATAAGTTGTTTTTAAGGAGAAACGGATACTACATAAATAACTTCACAAGGTTTTATAAAAGCAAGAATTTACACTTTTATACATATTTTTATACATGCCATATTTAGAACTTCTTGTGAGGAAAAATGACTTCTTGTGATCTTGGTTATGCTATTCATTTGTCTAGAAAAATCTTCTTTCCCTACCAATAAAGGTTGTTATATTAAATATCCTTTTCTTGTAAATTTATTTTTGCCATTTTTTTTAAAAGGCTACACCTGGCAGTACTCAGGGGTTACTCTTTTCAGGCTTGTTGCTCTGGGCAGTACTAAGAGGACCATATGCAGGGCCGAGAATGGAAACCAGGAGTTCTACATGTAAAGCATACTCTCTAGTCAATTGAGCTATTTCTTTGGTCGCGAATTTTAATTGTTATTGGAGTATAGGAGATAGATTAAGAAATGTCACCAATGTATGTCCTACCAGGGAAATGCCCATTTTAATCCTCCTGAGATTGGAGCTAAAAGTTTTGATACCAGCAACTTTTTAAAGGTCATGCTGAGAGCGAGAAGTTTCTTTTTCTTGGAGATAACCCCATTTCCTGTCTCTTCCAGGTCATCAACCAGTTCTTCGGGAAAAGATTTCTTTCTCCTGGGAGGACTTGTAGGGCCTGCCAGCTGTCTCTTCAAGATGATTATTAACCAGATCCTCCTTGGAAAAAGTTTGCTTTTCATTGGGTTTGGAGAAAGGGACAGATGGCTCTTCCATTCTATTCTCTTCGGGATTTGCTTTTCTACTTTGTGGGTCTTTTAATTGTCTCCTCACTTCACCTCCTTCTGGAGGGAGCCCTGCAGTTTTCTCAAGATGAGAAGGCACTCAAAGCCAGGAGTTTCTTTTCCTCCTCCAAGAGTTTCTGCTCCTAATTGTCTAGCTTCCTAATAATCTCAGCAGCTGCTTCCTGTCTAATCCATTGCTTCCACTATGACATCCAGATTCTTTGCCCTCACCCCCTTCCTTTAGTTGTTTGCTGTTGTGATGACAGGGGAGCCATACCCTGGTTGTAGTGTTTGCTAGGGATACATATGTTTAGTTATTGTGCTTGCATGCACAGTTGTTTGCTATTGTGATAACAGGGGAGCCATACACCTGGCTGTAGTGTTTGTTAGGGATACGTATGTTTAATTATTGCGCTTGCATGAACAATTGTTATGAAGTGAGGGGAATCTCAAACAGCAGTGTCCCTGGGACACAGAAAGTGGGATGGTGTTGTGGAGAGAGCTAGTATCAACTTTCTTCCTGACAAGGCAGGGATTCTTCCACTAAGTCACTCCCTTGGCCTGATATCCAGATTCGTACAGGGGGTGTAGCTCAGTGGTAGAGCACGTGCTCAGCATGCACGAGGCTCTGGGTTCGATCCCCAGCACCTTCACTTGCTTGATATACAGATTCATTTATGAAATCTCCCCAGTCTTTCAGATGGGTAATAACTCCTCAACTTGTTCTCAAAGCTTCTCTCCAAATTCACTAGTGATCAACTTAGAGAAACGACTGATGTGTGAGGCAATACTGCACTTGTTTGTCAAATATCAAATGTAGCCTATGTTTACAGTGACAACTTGGCCAATAAAGGTTAAATAAAAAATCAGTTGATATTTCAATATCTTTAGAGCTCTGGAAACTTGGGGCTGTGGCTAAGCTCTGGGAATACTGGAACTGAACAAATTTCCATAATACATTTTTCCAGGGGTTGGCAAGGTGGCACTAGGCAGGGGTCTCAAACTCGTGGCCTGTGGGCTGTTTGCGGCCCTCCGTACAACATTTTGTGGCCCTGCTCTAGAAGAATCTTTTATTGTTTTGTTTTGTTTTAGTTGTTTTGGTCACACCCCCCAATGTTCAAAGCTTACTACTGACTTTGCACTCAAGGATCACCCCGACTTTGCCTCCTACGGTCCCCAGGTAAATTGAGTTTCAGACCCCTGCGCTAGAGGTTAGGTGTCTGCCTTGCAAGCGCTAGCCAAGGAAGGACCGTGGTTCGATCTCCCCAGCGTCCCATATGGTCCCCCAAAGCCAGGGGCAATTTCTAAGCACTTAGCCAGGAGTAACCCCTGAGCATCAAACGGGTGTGGCCCGAAAAACCAAAAAAATAAAAAAGAAATAAAAAGAAAATTTTCCTTAAGTTTTCTTTAGGAAATCTCTTCAGAGGGATATGGTATAGTTGGTATTATTAGAAAGTTTATTTTGGACATTCTGATAGTTTATACTATAATTTAGTCACCTGTATGTCCCCATGTTCATCAAATGATCTTGGCAATTATTATCTGTTTGTTGTTTTTGGTCCACACCCAGCAGTGCTCAAGGTCTCTTTCTAGCTCTTTGTTCAAAGGGTGCTTACGGGGACCAAATGTGGTGCCAGGTGGGGCCCGGGAGATAGCATGGAGGTAAGGCGTTTGCCTTTCATGCAAAAGGTCATCGGTTCGAATCCCGGTGCCCCATATGGTCCCCGGTGCCTGCCAGGAGCAATTTCTGAGCATGGAGCCAGGAGTAACTCATGAGCACTGCCGGGTGTGACCCAAAAACCAAAAAAAAAAAAAAAAAAAAAAAATGTGGTGCCAGGGATTTGAACTAGGGTAAGTCACAAGACCTTACTACTAGTACTATCTCTCCATCCTCTTCTTGGTAATAATTACAAATATAAAACAGACAAATAGTGCTTTGTCTTCTTTATCTTACTGGCAAGGTGATTTACTCTGATTTCCAGCAGAGCTTTGTCTGCACTGCCAATATTGCTGATCTTTCTATTATAACATTATATCACCTATAGGGACCAACACAACATTACAGGGATTAAGGAGCTAGTCTTACACGGGGCCAAGCCTGATTCAATCCCTGGCACTGCATACAGTCCCCGAGCCGAGTTATAAGTAAGCTCTGGGCAATGCCAGCTGTGGTTCCTAAACAAACAACAATAATAAAAGATTATGATCACTTTTTTATATCTATTCTACTTTTTTGATTATTGCACATCCACATTTTCTTTTTTTTTTTTTGGGGGGGGGGGCCACACCTGGCGCTGCCCAGGGGTTACTCCTTTCTGTCTGCTCAGAAATAGCTCCTGACAGGCATGGGGGACTATATGGGACACCAGGATTTGAACCAACCACCTTTGGTCCTAGATCAGCTGCTTGCAAGGCAAATGCCGCTGTGCTATCTCTCTGGGCCTCACATTTTCTTTTTTTCTTTTGTTTTTGTTTTTGTTTTTGTTTTTGTTTTTTTTGTTTTTTGGGTCACACCCGGCAGTACTCAGGGGTTACTCCTGGCTCCATGCTCAGAAATTGCTCCTGGCAGGCACGGGGGACCATATGGGGCACCGGGATTCGAACAGATGACCTTTTGCATGAAAGGCAAACACCTTACCTCCATGCTATCTCCCGGGCCCCTGGGCCTCACATTTTCTTATATTGACAGTTTTCATCTTTAGACAGAATAATTATTGGCCATTTCATCTTAATTATTACCTTTTTAGGGTTAATCTGTGGTCAATTTTTTTTTTTTTTTTGGTTTTTGGGCCACACCCGGCGTGCTCAGGGGTTACTCCTGGCTGTCTGCTCAGAAATAGCTCCTGGCAGGCACGAGGGACCATATGGGACACCGGGATTCGAACCAACCATCTTTGGTCCGGAATGGGCTGCTTGCAAGGCAAACGCCGCTGTGCTATCTCTCCGGGCCCGATCTGTGGTCAATTAATTTTTTCCCATTGTTCTTACTTGTGCTGTCTCTGCATTTTCCAGCATCTCTTCGAATTCCTGATATTCTTCATCATCTGGTTCAGCACCAGAGAGGCGAGCTGCCCGGGCCATGAAATATGGAGGCAGTTCTCCAATGGCTGTGCCAACACCCTATGTGAGAAAACAAAATGCTTATGTGAGATCTTGTCCCAACAAAGAACCATAACACAAACCAGATCCGTATTTTCCTATCATACCAAAAGCATGCTTAGATGTAATGGCAATGTATCAGTAAGCAAAGTATAATCTTTCCTCTTTCTAATACCCAAATAACTTGATAAGAATTTTTCAGTCTAGCTGTTAAGAGGAATATTTTCTATGAAATCTGTTCCTAGGAAGGTGTTTTAGACTAAATAACATTTTCTGGAAGAATTGAAACTTTTAATAAATTGTGGTCAGGAAGCCCCTTGAAAAATCAACATTAGGATGGATAAATTTTCACCACAGGAAAAATGCTTGTTTCCTCAGGACATTCATTGAGTGACTCATGTTTCAGTCACTTGTGGATTCTTGTTTTTGAAGAAAAAAAATCCCCCACCGTCCCTATTATCATAGGACGTAAGGATGAAAACAAAGGAAAGAAGTCAGGAAATTGGTTCAGTCTTAAATGGCTTAAACATAGAATAAGTATCAAAGCAAGAAGCAAAATCTTTAGGAAAATTCTCAACTTTGAGCCATTCTAATTTTCTTTATTTGGTTTTTGGGTAACACTTGGTAGTGCTCAGGGGTTACTCCTCACTCTGTGCTCAGATATCTCTCCTGGCAGGCTTGGGGGACCATATGAGATACTGAGGATTGAACCTGGGTTGGCCATATGCAAGGCAAATACCCTACTATTGCTCTAGCTCCTAAATAATTCTTTCTGCTCTGAGTTACAGTCAATAAAAAAGCAACAGTAAATCCTCTTTTTTTTTTTTTTTTTGGGTTTTTGGGTCACACCGGCAGTGCTCAGGGGTTACTCCTGGCTCCATGCTCAGAAATTGCTTCTGGCAGGCACGGGGGACCATATGGGGCACCGGGATTCGAACCAATGACCCTTTGCATGAAAGGCAAACGCCTTACCTCCATGCTATCTCCCGGGCCCCAAATCCTCTTTTTTTTTAACTTTACTTATTTATTTATTGATCGATTGATTGGTTTTTGGGCCACACCCAGCAGTGCTCAGGGTTTATTCTTGGCTCTGCACTCAGAAATCGGCCCTGGCAGGCTGGGGGACCATATGGGACGCCAGAAATTGAATTAGGTCCCTCCCAGGTCAGCGCCATGGTAGGCAAAACCTCTACGGCTGCTCTACTGCTGTGCTATCTTTCTGGCCCCAGTAAACCCTATTTCTAACCCTAACCATTACCCTAAAAAAAAAAAAAAAGCACTAGTAGTTCTCAAGAGCAACTTTAGACCTTGGATTTACTCTGGCTTTGCTTGAAAAAAAATCCCAAAGAGACAATAAGAAAGACAGTTTAATATTCCAGTGTGTAGAACTATTGAACTCCAAGTGAGACTGCATTATCTACAATAGGAAATAAGAATTCTGAAAAAAGAACAAATAGAATTGCCAAAAGAATAAAGTTACATTTCAAGAACAGAGAGAAAGAGAAAGAAGGGAAAGAAGGGAAGAAGGAGAAGTTATATTCATGGAAAGATAGGAATGAAACACAAATCAAACTGTGAATAAAGGGCCAGAGAGATAGTACAGAGGAGATCAAGGCCTTATATGAAACAAAACATATAAATACACCAACTAAAACACAATCAGTAAGATCCATATTGTGGATACTTGACAATACCTGATAAACAATTCAACTTTGTTAGCACACAAATTTAAAAAGGAAAACAATGATGTAAATATAAACAGAGAAATTTGAATACCAATTGGACAAATGATCTGAAGAGACTACAACTAATTCTCTTGAATACTATGTCCATGAATTTCTGTGACTTGCTTACATCTTTTACAAGATGAATTGAGTCGTGAGTCTGGAGCTGGGCTGGCAGCTATAATTTTTTTTTTTTTTTGGTTTGTTTCTTTGGGGAACCAGTTAGAAATGTTCAGGGGTTACTCCAGGTTCTGTACTCAGGAATCCCTTTTGGTGGTGCTAGGAGGAACATACAGGATGCCAGGGTTCAAACACTGATAAGCAGCAGCAAGTCAAGTGCTCCATCCGCTGTGCTATCACTCTGGCTATATCACTATCTACTGTGTTTTTTTTAAGTATAACATTTTTATTTTTATTTATTTATCTATTTATTTATTTATTTTGGTTTTTGGGCCACACCTGGCGGTGCTCAGGGGTCACTCCTGGCTATCTGCTCAGAAATAGCTCCTGGCAGGCACAGGGGACTATATGAGACACCGGGATTCAAACCAACCACCTTTGGTCCTGGATCGGCTGCTTGCAAGGCAAATGCGGCTGTGCTATCTCTCTGGGTCCAAGTATAACTTTTTTTTTTTTTTGGGCCACACCCGGCAGTGATCAGGGGTTACTACTGGGTGTCTGCTCAGAAATAGCTCCTGGCAGGCACGGGGACTATATGGGACACTGGGATTTGAACCAACCACCTTTGGTCCTGAATCGGCTGCTTGCAAGGCAAACGCCGCTATGCTATCTCTCTCCAGGCCCCAAGTATAACATTTTTAATGTTA